>JAWWMW010014808.1:0-27714 GCA_035048345.1 Echeveria elegans
GAGACAAGCTTAAGACGCATTCACTATTGTCAAAACTATTTTTTAAAATTAAAAATAATATGCAAATATAATTAATTTTAAATTTTTTATTCAGTTCAGTTCAATTTCAGTTCATGCCAAAAGAACAAACACTACGCCCTATTTTTTTTTTCTCACAACATGCTAAATGCCAACAATTTAAATGATACTGTAGATAAACACAGGAAACCATACCAACCCAATTTCAAGCCCATGAAAACCCAAATAGGAAAATTAAGAACAATAAACACTCTCCAGTGTCACTCTGACTGGTCAAAAAAGTCTTCTCATTTCAGATTGACTTCAATATACTCCAATCCCCAAATCAAGGGTTAGTATCGCAGTTACGACGTCGTACATGTCAAGCGCCCACCTTTAACAGTACATTTTTTTTTTACATTTTTTTGAGATCTACACACACAAAAATTATATCAAATAAATAATAAAAAATAAATCAAAACTCTCATTTTCCTCTCCTTTCTCCCTCCATCCCCTCTTGACCTTCCCTCTCATGAGAATCCGCCGGAGTCTCACCTCCGCCGCCCTCACCTCCTCCGACCATGACCACACAAACAACACCAACACCGACAACCTCTTTCGAACTCCGCGACGCTGCAGCAACAACAACAACTCCATCACCACTAAAACCAGCAGTATCATCATCTGCGTCCTCAACCAGTCGCCATGGGACGTCACCGACCTCTCTTCTCTTCAGGTTCGTTTCTCTTACACTATCTCCTTTACAGGATCTCTCGAATTCCTCCAGATTCTCGTCTGCATTTTTCACTCACTCAAATTAGGGTTTACGATAATAGATTGATTATCGTCCCTCGTAGTTCGATTACATCGATTCGTTACTTTGAATCGGTTTTCCTTGCTCGTTTGCCGCAGCTCGACGGAGGTTTGTTTAGCTTAACTGGTACCACTCCCGTTCGTGAGCTCGCGATTGGTTCGCAGAGGTATTTGTATGTTTTAATGCGCTGGTGTTATTCGATTTCCGATTGGGATTAGGGTTTGATTTTTTCAGATTGGGGTTGGATGATTGTCGATTGTTGTGTTGTATAATTGAGGTGATAATTAGGGCAACTGTTGTTGTGTAATATCGCAGCTTCGGTTCGTCTGTTAAATTATATGTTGAGGAGACGAAGCAACCGGTGCCTTCGAATAAAGGTTTGAATAGAAGAGAGAATGCGAATAGTGCCAGTTTGAGTCCGCCAGAAGTTATAATTAGGGCTGAGAAAAGTAGTACCGGCGGCGGCAAGGTTGCAGCGAGGAATAAACCCCAAATTAGGGCTACTAGTGTCAAGAAGCAGCAAATGGAGTCGAATGACTCGGCTCCGAAGTCAGGAATCAAGCGGAGAAGAAGGACTACGGCCACTAATCCCAATGACTTTTACTATTATTCGGGGTTCGGTCCGTATTGGGGTAAAAAGAGGGAAACTGTAACCAAGTCGCCAGTAGTGGCCAATAAGGTTATTGTATCCCCGGAGAAAGAATTGCGGGGTAAGAATGAGGGATGTACTAAAAGGGATATTGAATTTGTGGATTATGACGACGATGATGACAGTGTGGAGAATGAGGAGGAGACAAGAAGGCCTGGAGGTCGGAAAAGAGTGAAAGCACGATCGCTCAAATCTCTCATGTGAGCGACCAATCGAGCTTGCTCAAATCAATTAGGTTGTGTGTTTGTTGTTTGGATATGTATTTCAATGTGTATCATTTTGCTATCATCGCTCTCAAAATTTGTACTGTATGGTTGACAAAATCATGCTGGGCTGTTTTTATCGTTTTATTTTAGGGTTCTTTTTAGATTTTAGAGGTGAGATTTTTGGTATTTCATATGCTGTCATTTTAGTTTTAGCATGTGCCAGCTTCTCACTTCAAACATTAGTTAACGTCACTATAATTGGCTTCCTGATATTATATTCTACTCTGTCTGCGTTTGAGGGTGCAACTTATGCATGAACTTGGCAGATTCGTATTGGTTGGAATCATGTATGGGGCCATTTCACATTGACAGTTTGGTTCCTGACTTTACACTTGTATACCGAAAGTACCCTGCAGCGCAGTATCAGATAATTATGCTGCAACCAGGTGTTTTATAATTTTAACGACTGTTGTTAGTAGTCTTCTCAGTCTTTTGTCGAATTTCTGCTGATCGAAACCAGTCTTCGTTTGAGGCATATATGCTTGAGGACAAGGTTTGACTTGCCGGCTCATTCAGTTCTAGCTGCTGAAGCGTTTCGGCAGCATGTTTAGCCAAGTCGGCTTGTCCTCCGTGTGTTTCACATGCTTTAATAAATGCTGCTAAAGTATAGGCTGTATGGATGAGAGGATAACGAGTGCCTCATCCAAAAAGCCGGAGTGACCAAGAAGGTCGTGGTAATGAGTTCTCATCAGAGTAATGTGGTGAAGTTCTCGGGCAAGTAAACCGCCGAGGCTACAGGCGGAGAGGGATCTGAGGGAGGCTATGTGGTCCGGTGTTAATCCATCAGATAGCATCTTCTCAAGGACGAGTATTGCTTGCTCCGGCTGGCCGATGGTGAAGTAAGTGTTGATCATTGAAGTCCAGATGATGAGATTTGGCTTGTGGAAGTTGTTTCAAAACATAGACTTGCATCAGACAAGTTGCCACATTTTGAGTAGGCATTCACCATGGAGTTTGAAATGGATGGAAATCGCTCGAATCCACATTTGATAGTAAAATCATGGACCTGAACTATTTCATTTGCAGATAACGAATTTCCGCAGGAGCTGAACACGCTAGCTAAGGTTTAGCTCGTCCGAAGCGACACTTTCTGTGAACGTATCACGTAGGAGCTTCATAGCCTGGACACCATCAAGTCACCTGAATACGATACTTTCACAGCACTGCAGTGAAGCTGCTGCTTCACCAAATCACAAGTCCATACAAATCCGTAAATCAGCAAGGTACAAAATGTAAAAGCATCACTAGCAACTCCATCCAGTCTCAGCACATTCCACAAAATAAGATCCCACCTCATCAAAAGCACGCCGAGCATCTTGCAACAATCCAATCTTGGCATGCATATCAACTGCCAACAAAACAGTTGGAACCAAACCCAAGATCTGGGACAAAATTATGCGCCTGCTGATCGGTAAACACTCCAGGCACTATGTAGCTCAATGCAGCTCCTGAGCAGCCCTTTGAACGTGATTTAATCTGGTTGAATACAATCAATCTGATCCAACAGCAGCATTCTCTTAAAGTAAGCAAAACTGTAATCCATCATACTGCATATAGGTTTCTTTGAGGCATTTAATCAAACACCTTGAGTGCATGGGTTAAACTGCTTGCTTTTGATATGTGGATTTGTATGTATACTATGAATTCATATGAGTTTTTTTGTTTTGTTTTTTGATCTCAATGGATTGAGGAGTTGGTAGGGAACCACAGTGTTGTATGCTATACGTTTGAATTTGATGTGGCTTTCCCAGGTCCTTAGATGTTGGAGTGTGGCTTTCCCGTACAAGTCTCCTTCTATTGGATTCGTCAACAAAATTTACCATCCTAATATTGATGAGAGGTGTGTACTGTAATGTAGGTGTGTTTATTAGTAGTAATTTATTTGATTATATGTTTTGCAAGTGCAGTATGGTGAGAATGGATGACGTTTCAGGTCTGGATTCGTTTGTATAGATGTCATCAATCAGACATGGAGCCCCATGTTCGGTAATTATCACATCATTTTGATCTTGTATTCTAGCTGCCGGCATGATTTTGAAGTATTTACTTTTGTGTTTACCAGATCTCGTTAACATCTTTGAGGTCTTCATGCCCCAGTTCCTTATGTATCCTAACCCGTCAATGGGGAAGCTGGTGCTCTAATGATGTGTAATCGGGCAGCTTATGAGCTGAAGGTTAAACGTATGGCGATTGGCGCGCCTGCAATTTTCTCACCTTCTGAAATTGTGATGCTTAATCATATAGAGTTTTCCAATATTGTGCAGTGTTATATTTTGATGTGTTGGACCCCGGGCAAAAGACTTGAGTATGGAAAACATGATTCTAGGTTCTGTTCTTTTGATTTTAAATTAAAGTCAGTTTAATTCAGTTCACGTGATAAATATTCACTATTTTTAAAAATATTTTAAAAACGTAATAAGACTTAAAAATATGAGTAAAAGCTTAAGACGCATTCACTATTGTCAAAATTATTTTTTAAAATTAACAAATGTAATTAATTAATTTTAAAATTTATATTCAATTCAATTTCAGTTCAGATCAGAAGAACAGACCCATAATGTCACTAGTAACTAACCCTGATCCCTCTTAGCATACAGAATATTGTGAGAAGTACGCCAAAGCAGAAGATATAAGAGCACCAGCAGATGAAGAATTGAGTGAGGAGGCGATAAGTGAAGAGGAATATGATTCAGACGAAGAATTAAGTCATTTGATTATCAAGAAAGCAACAAATGCTGCCTGTTGTGTCCATCATTTGTAAATACAAATGTTAAATTGTTACCTTCATCTTCATCTCTCTGACCATTCTGTGTGAACATACTGCATTCGGCAATTCTGATGCTTCATTACTGGAAGTCAATTAAGTTGCGCAGTAGAGCGCAGAGCTGTGAAGGCGCCACTGCAGGAATGCTTACACTATAATACCGAATGATCCTTGTACATGGACCGATTACATCTAATACAGCTGGACATGAACAGAAACATCTTTTTACACATAATGACTTGCAAGTTTAATGGAATGGGTTTCATAAATGGCTTGGTCTCCTTTTTCCGGTATCTGTTCTCATTCTCTTTACAGGGTTGGCCCATCCAACACCACCACCACCCCCGACACCACTACTAGTTGACTGCTGTTGAGAGGATATCATAGAATTCAGTTTGGGACTTCTAATTGGTGGAGGCCCGGTTCTTGGTTTTGTAATTATCTTTTCCCTGTCTTTTCTTTTTTTCTTGCAAATCACAAGTTCCCCGGGATGAGCCAGTGACATGGGTTCATTTTGATGATTTGCAAGCGTTGTGTCTTTCGATGATATATTGGATATTGTCCTTGTTTCTTCACCCACTGGCACTGATATGCGGGACCCTGGCTTCAACATCCCATTACGAACAGAGTCCACCTCATTAATCAGCTTATGTCGTTTGCTTTGGTTTGCCGGTATCAGTCTAGCAGAAGCAGTTGAAGTAGAGGCAGCACCTTGGCCGGAAAAGGAGATGGCATTTCGAGCATCTCTGAAATCTGTGTCCGGGAAAGCAATCTTCAAAATGTCAAAGAATAAGTCATGCACTTTTCTTGCCTCCGTTCGAACCTGTTAACAACAAAAGATTAATCATGACCACAGATCAAATCCGATTTAACCGATTACATGAAGGAACGCACTGAGCCTTAGAATTCACCATCACAGAAACTTTAAACTGGAGCACCAAATGAACAGCAAATATCAAATACGATTTAACAAAATCTATGAAGGAGCTGAAACAAAAAGCCTTAGAACTCATTAACATTCATGCAAAACTCTACAGAAGCTCCATATTAAATAATAAGCTCAATCCTGTCCATCACACCATGAAGAATGCCAGCGTCCCAAGTAGCTCACACCTTCAGTACACAAACATTAATCTGCTCTTTTCTAATTAAATAAAACAAAGGCGAAATTTATGCCTCACAAAGAAGCAACATTCAGTAGTTCCAATAATTAATTTTTCAAGTATATTTTTACAAATAAATCAAAAGAACTCCAACATCAGTTAAACAGATGACAGTTATTGATAGTTAATATTCGACCAACCTACCACAAAAAATAGGTATATAATGATCATCTATGCTACCAACACTCTACTTGTGCAGCATTCTCCTGTTACGCTTACACAGATCAGCAAAAACCCAACTGCTGTACTTACTATTTAAAAATGCAGTATTCACCATTTAGGCAAACCAGCTGACAAAACTAAATAATAAAGTCTAAGTCTAGCAATCGACCAAAATGATCTGTTATATATGAAGTCCACCATCGGCAGGCAGATTAGCTATGTTGAGTGCATACTTACGAAAATTGTAATGGGAGGAAGGTACAAACTACAAAACATGGCACCATGCCAAAAAAATGTATGTTCTATACAAAAACTAAAACCAGTTAACTTTTTTCCATTCAACAAATTAAATGCAGGCTTTAAACATACACATGTTACACACATCTCAAAACAGTGCTACTCAGTAAAGGTGAAAGTTACCTCCAGAGAACACCCATAGAACTGCATCGCCCCTTTCAACATATGTTGTACACTAACAACAAGCTCCATGACACCACTGTACTCTAATCTGTCAATCCGCTGGTTGATTCTTCGCAAGTCCGAAAGCTCATTACCTGAAGCAGTTGTGTAGCCATGCTTTTCAATCTTTTTCCACAAGTCAGTTAACAACGGAACTATCTGCTGGCCTTCCTTATCTATTCTTCTTTGCAGCTTGCTGATAACATTTTTACACTGAAAGTACCACAGCCATTACAAACAAGTGAGTGCAGAACTGACAAAAGTAATGAAAAATAAAAAGTCATGAACATAATCAAAAGAAGAAAGTCAGAAACTAGGAAGCCAAATATAAGCTGGGTCATTCATAACGGGCAGACCAAAAGATTCCAATTCAATACATGCAAAGCTTGCATCTACTCACCAAAATTAGATGCAAACAAATCTACCGATTTAATAAATTTTTGATAGCTATCCGGATTAATGCTCAATGAAATATGCGTCACAATTGACTCCTGGTGCGCATTTTCTTGAGCATCTAAGTAAAATTCATTTCTATAGAAGTACTTCTGCAGTAACATATTCAAGTGCAAGCCAATAAAACATCACAAGGATCTACTCTTTCCGTAAATATGCATGTATAGTGGCATACAATCAATATTTTGTTGACTATCTCAATTCACTAGCGACAGATACACCACAAAGGTGTATATGGCCGTCCATTATTTAGATTGTTTTGTATCAAAAGACAAAATAAAAAAGTATCACTAATCTATGTACATAAAAGTCTACTGTGAACTAACTGTATTTGCGTGCATAACTGTATTATACTGTGAACTAGGAAATCATTACTGTACCAGGTCATTTTCATCAATGAAAAGTTCCTCACAAAGATCTCATGATATTCTTTATTTTTTAGAGTGAAATTTGTTAATAAACCAGCATACCCTTCTCTGTATGACATCTGACATTTTGAGTCCTTGCTTTGCCCCACTGGTGCTTGCTTTCCGCTCCCAGCTATCTCGAGAATGGTCAACATCTTCTGCAGATGAGGATCTACCATTCGATCTCCCGGATTTTGGTGACGCACGTAACTTTGATGTGTTTTTTCTTGATGGTAATGATCGCCTTTGCTTTAAGGAGGATTCGGCTGAATCAGGTCTGCAAACATTGGCTTCCACTGCAGCTTTGGACTCAGGGTCAGGCCTCAAGCGCAGATCACACGGAAAATGAGAAGAATCGCCCCTCTTACGAAATGCCTTGTCCGGAGTAACTCTCTCATCAGGTTTCTCCATTTGACGCGGTCGCACCCTCAAGCTTCGTTTCCGCTTAATTTTGGGCTGTAAAACCTGCTCATCTTCACCATCATGATCATGAATCCAGCTACCTGATTGTTGGTGAACCATAAGGGACTCGCCAGATGCAGCAATTTCACCTTCCTCCTCAAGGTCGTCGGACTAAAGCAGATTACAATTAGAAAATGGCAGGCTAGAAAAAAACAACGAGCACAATATTTAGTAATATGATCATAATGGGAATGATACATACTGTTTTCTTCGAGACGGAGCCTGGTCTAGCATCTAACGCTGAAAGAAAACCAAACTTTTGAGAAGAAATTGAAGGAGACGTCATCTGAGTGGGTCTTTGGCAATCTGAAGATGACCCAGAAGAACAAGCTTCTTCAACTAAATGGTTGTTTATAGTCCTTTCTGCGCGGTAGTTCACAGTGCTTGTTGGATCATCTTTGGATTGGCATTTTTTCGGTAATGTGGCGCCAACAGCATGATCAGTATCTTCATCCTGAATATCTGCAACTTCTATCTCCTCTTCTTGCGCAGAATCTACATTTCTCTCTTCAGAACTAGCATCAGAATATTCCCCAATTTCTTCATCATCCAACTCAGAGTAATTTGGAATCTTTTTTCCCTTGGGCCGTCCCCTCTTTCTACCAGCTTTTGGAGAAGAATCAGAGGCTATTTCATTGGAGTCCAAAATATTCCCAGTAAACACAGAATTCCTAGATGGCTTTTTAGATAACTTGGCAACTGTGGCATTAACTTCTCTATAACTGGCTCGGAGCCACTTGGGGACTTGATCATATCTGGTCATTTCTTCGGCCCAATCCAGTTCCTCATCCATATGATCAAACAACTCGACTTCTTCTTCACTTCTAGCAATCATACGATTTACCTCCCGCAATGATGGGACATCGTGGACAGTTTCTTGGTACCTCTCTTCATCATGCAGCAAGGCCTCTAAAGTTGTCCGCCTCTCTTCATGGGTGGTTCTTTGGTCAAAACGACCTGCATTGATTACCTCATCAGCCATGTCAATCTTATATTGTTGAATGTTACTGCGTATCAAACTCTCAATAGATCCGATGTACCGGTCCTTGCCAGCGAGATCATCATCAGAGTCAATTAAACCCTCACTGCGGTATTCGTCCTCTTTCTTATGACTAGAAATTTTATCAACCACAGCTTCCATATATATCACCTTAACCTCTCTTTTCTGTCCAATACGATGTGCCCTAGCAACTGCCTGTTCCTCATTTTTAGGGTTTGGATCAGGATCATATATGACAACAGTATCCGCAGATTGAAGATTAAGCCCGCGCCCAGCAGCACGTATGCTGAGTAAGAAAATGAAGCAATCTGAACCAGGGCTATTAAAATCCACAATAGCTGATTCACGATCTTCTAAACTAGTAGTTCCATCTATTCGTCGGTACACAAGTCTCCTCCACCGCAAATACTCCTCTAATATATCAAGGAGTTTGGTCATAGTACTAAAGAGTAGCACTCGATGCCCAGTCCTTTGGAGCTTTAGGAGAACTCGGTCCAAAATCCACAGCTTACCACAAGATTTCACAAGAAAATCTTTAGAGAAATCATTGAAATACGGATAATTGAGCAATGGATGATTGCAAGTCTTCCGAAGCTCCATGCATCTGTTGTTGAGGGTTTTATAAGTCTTGGCCTGATAAACTGGATTCTTCTGAACCCTATGTTGCTCATCTTCAGGATCGACTCGAAGGGTGCCAGTGGTCTTAATCCAATCATATATAGCACTTTGCATGGCAGACATTTTGCATCTTAATACAATAGAAACCTGCAATGGATAGTCATATCATATGCATCAGCATGCAACGCACATTAAGTGCACTAGTCTTATATGATGACAGCTGCATCAACGCACCTTTGGTGGAAGTGAACCTTCCACATCCTCGACCCTGCGCCGCAACATAAATGGCTCCAGGATTTGGTGCAACCTGTGAATTATGATCACCTTCTTTTCTGTCTCCAGCCAGTCATCTTCAGCATTGTGTGTTAACCCTTCTTTTTGGAAAGGCTTCGAAAACCAGTCATGGAATGCTTTGCGGTTATCAAACACTTCTGGGAGGAGAAGATTTAAAAGTGACCACAATTCTTTTAGATCGTTCTGCAAGGGAAAAGCATAATAGTGATTCCATAATATTTGTGTTACATCTGATCACAAATGACAAAATGTAAATGACACACTCAAGTTCAGATTAACACATCTCCCAAGTTACAAAGTTCGTGTTTTGAAAGTGAAACAATATTTTTGAATGGGCTTTTTTACTAACTGTAAATAGGTCATACATCACAAATAAACCCAAAACCCAACTCACATCACGCACCTGGAGATATGGCTTTCTGATGGTTTAATGCGGTTTTAGACAGGTTAAAAATACTAACAACTATTGGCGTTTGTTTAGCTACTGATCTAATCGACACGAAGATTACTTAGGATGAAGACTGCCCTGGCTACACAAAATAAACAAAACTGATACACGACAAGGTCAATCAGCCTACACAATCCTCCAGAAGCACGATGCCTGCGTTCAATTTTCAATTTTTCACTACAACAAACTATACCAAAATGTTCAGATACTAAGTTATTCATCAATCGCAAATAACTCATTCAGTTCCCAGTTCCAGTCTTCTTGAGTAAGATTAAAGGGGTTGCTAATTACTTAAAACACTCAGTATAGTACCAGGAAAATACATCTTACTTTTGAAAAATAATTTCGTTCAATTTGATAGGTTAAATTTCCCATGTAGGAAAGACTTCGGAGAAATATGCCACAAGTAATGCAGGTAAGTAAATAGCAAACCTGTAATGGAGTCCCTGTAAGAAGTAAGCGCCTCTGACAGCGATACCTATCAAGATCACGAGCCAAAACAGATTCTCTGTCTTTCATTCTTTGGGCTTCATCAATTATGATATATTTCCAATCTACTTTGGAGAGTTTGGATCGATCATACATTATGAACTCATACGTCGTTACAAGGACATTGAATTTCATAGCGCAAACCACCTACAAAAGAAAAAGTAAACATTACATCATTGCATATATTATATATCTCTTATTTGCTTTAAATCGAGGATTTAATAAATACATGTATCTTACTTGAGAAAACAATTTTGATCGAGTTTCCTTGGTGCCAACATAGTATATGCATAATACAGAGGGTAACCAATTGTGAAGCTCACTCTGGGTAACAGATGGAGTTAGTAACCATCTAAATGAATTAATGCTGCAAAGGAGTATAATTAATGATGTAAAAAAACCTTCCAGTTAACCAAGACAGCATTGGGCACGATAATAAGATGCGGACCATAGTTTCCTTTGAATTCCATTAAGTGAGCAATCAAGGCCATAACCTACAAATTAAAAAGTACCTCAAATTACATCTAATGATTACCCATCACTCGCGTTCTGAGCGAAAGCAAATAAACATTTGAGTGAGTCTACACGTACTCATTTTCATGTACATAGAGCTAAGGCACAACTTGCTGAATCAGAACTCTAAAAATAACAGCATTTCTTCATTAAGGAAGGAGAAGACGTCGCATTTAAACAGGCAGGTACACTTTTTATACACATATGACTAAACTCAGTTACACGCCCCGATGATCATGAGAAGAGAAATGATGCAACTTTTTCAAATACTAGAGGGGCTTTAGCTAATTACGCAATATTTTGTTTGCATGCAACATGATTTGGGTGATTTGTCGATAGTTAATACCTGTACAGTCTTCCCAAGACCCATCTCGTCAGCCAAAATTCCATTCAGTTTGTTGTTGTACAAAGAGAGCATCCATTGTAACCCCACCTGCAGTAAATGTAGCAACCATCAATACCATAAAAATAAAAAAGGCAGTGGAACTGATAAAAATATGGACTGTTACACTCACAAGTTGGTAGTCTCTTAAGGTTCCAGCTCGCAGCATGGACGGTTGCCTAGTAACACTTTCATTGACAGCATGCGCAAGCGAGTAGTACCTGGACAAACAAAATAGCAACTTAGTGACAACGACAGAAAACGTTTTATTAGCAAGCGAAAACTCATAAGACATCGCACAATGTAGCATCTGAGAGAGTAGATCAGATTCTACATCTGTCTAACTCTCAGTACACGAGCGATCTGAAAAGTGAAGCATTCAGGAAGATCAGTTGCCTCACTTGTTAACAGATGAATTTTCCTTTGGGGCATTCATTTCAGTAAAGCGGTTCCTTATCATCACCTCCTCTCTAGCACAGGCAGCTGCGGCCCTCACTTCCTCCTCTGAGAGGCCCTTTAATAGAAGTACAAAAAATAGAAGCTCGAAGTGAATTGAGTAGTTACTAGTTACAAGTAGAAATGCAAATATTTATGTATGGCAAACAAAAGAGAAGAATCTAATAGTTAATGCTCATACATGCGCTCGAGCAGCAGCAGAGGCAACATTGGCTGCTTCATCACCCTCTTGCTGATTCTTAGCAGCTGTAATTTTGCTCCCTAATTTTTGAAGATATTCCTCTGTTTGGGACAAGAATGACGACAAAACAACATATCTTTCCGCAGCTTCACCGGGAATGCTGCTTTGCTGCTCCATCAACATTTGTCTATACCTTTCAACATCATTGTTTTTCAACGCTTCCATCCTTTTGTTTCTGTCATCATCTTTCCTCTTGGAAAACTCTCGCAGCATTCTTTCATGATATTTTGCAACCCCTCTATTGCGAGCAGTTCGAGCATCCCGAATGGCCCAATGAGCCTCTAGGAGTCTCTTGCGCCAATGGAATATTGATTTCAGTTGTTTCTCTCTCATAGCTTTCTGAGACGATTGTACTTGCCGAGAGAACTCCATTCTTTGGCGCTCACAGAGCCTAACAAACTTCCTGTAAGGCCTATCAGGCATTGTCATTATTTCTTGCTGCTCCTTGTCAACTTCATCTCTAAGTCGTGCCTGAAGATCTAAAAGTCGAAGTTTCTTTTCCTCGATATGTAAGCGTAAAACTAGGTCAGGTCTGATTTGTTTCTTTTCCCAGTTCATTGCCAATAAGTCACCTATCTTTTTCAAATTTCCTTCCCTTCTCTTGGTAAGTACTTCCACGCCTTCATCATGAAGAAGATCTTTTAAATCATATGCTAATGCTAAGCTGTTATTATTGTTAGTCATCGCAGATGACCCGCTGGAATCATGTTTCCGAGTGAAAAAGGGAAAATCAAATAAGGGCCCGTGATACTTCCGAGCAGAATTAACATCTTTCGCTTGTGGTGTGGTGGTCCCTTGAACAGATTTCTTTGCCTGATCAGGAGTGGCCACCATACAAGCCACAGCTTTCCCTCTATCTATAGATAAATTGTTTTGGACAAGAGTTTTCGCAGTGACTCGCTCAACTTCGGACTCTGGCTTTACCAATAATTGAACACTTTTCTGCCCATCATTTCCTCCAACTGCCATAACTGCAGCTTCTTTTGGCGCAGCTTGTCCACTGTCAGAATTATTGCCAAAAGACGATGTTCTTTTTTCATCCATAGTAAAAGTTTCTTTTACATTGTTTGTCCCATTAGGTAAGTTTCCAGTCAGCGTATCCTTATCATTTGATTCATGAGTCTTCGGAAAATCCTCCGCAGTATTAGACTCAATTTTATCCTGATTGTTAACTCCAGAAAAGGCCAGATGCAATTGAGCTTCTAAAGGCGGGGGTGCGACAGCTCGGAGAAGTTCCTGCGGTAGTACGACATCTCCTTTCTACAATAATAAAATGAAAGACAGATGAAATTGCAATTTGCAACCTAAGTACCTCAAAAATACCAATTGAGAGAGATCAACTGCCTAGAGACTGATGAACTGCAAGGCTCTTGTAACTCAAGCGCTAATGCAATCA
This sequence comes from Echeveria elegans, assembly GCA_035048345.1. Taxonomy (NCBI): domain Eukaryota; kingdom Viridiplantae; phylum Streptophyta; class Magnoliopsida; order Saxifragales; family Crassulaceae; genus Echeveria; species Echeveria elegans. Next base: position 13,434 of record JAWWMW010014808.1, read on the forward strand.
AACCATAGTTGGGGACCTACCAACAAGAACACACAATAAAATATAATCAAGACAGTTCAATAGTTAATACAAACCTTAAAACGCCTGAATGCTAGTATCTGCGCTTTAAGGACATGGAGTTGTTGTTTGGTAAACCCATAAAATTGTGGCACCTGATCTGCGACACCGGCCTGTGGTGTTAATGCATTTCCCGAGCCACCATCATTTAAAGAACCCCCTGATTGGGAAGTAGATTCATTCAATTGTCTGAGATACTGAGTCTGTTGAGTTTCAGCGCCTGATGATGCAGTTTTCCCTTGTAAGGGGGAGAAAACACCATGACCTATATTCATGGAGGACGCAGAGGACTGCATTGACAGTGTTCCAGCTCCACTGACAGTAAAAGGATGATGAGGCGGTTGAGCATCATAGTTGTGAATAAGAAACTGCTGCATGATCATGCTGTTGGGGATTCCATCACCAGGATTTGTACCAAAGGAACTTGGAGAAGCTGTACTTCGAGGCTTTCCAGAACTAGCATGCCCAGGGATATCACTAGACGAATTTTCAAGTGAACGATCAATCGCTGCAGGTGTAGAAACAACCTGAGGTCTTGACATTGGTGATGACTGAGATCCCGAGTTGCATTCGTTTGCCTTTTGCTGAGCCATCATTCTGGACTGCATTAAAGGAAGGAGCTGAGCCATCAAACTTGCATTAGGATGTTGTCTAACGTCAACATTGTGCTCACGTGCCCAAGCTTGCATCTCTTGAAGTTGTGCAGCTACTGCTGCAGGATTATTAGCCATGCTCTGCATTTTTAGTGACGGCTGAATGGGTATTGGAGGCCTAGCTGCAGTTGCAGATTGTGTAGAGTGCATTGACTCAGACCTTTCACTAGCCGATTGATGTCCTAGGTCAACCTGTCTTTCATCCTTGAGAAGATGCTCATTAAATTGTTTGCCAGATGGCTGGTTAGCTGTTTGCATAGAAATCATCTCATGGATCTTTGATGCTGCCAACTGTGCATCTTGATCCTTCACGGATGGAGTACCACCCATTGCCATTTTAGGTTGTTGTAGTTGCATACCCATAGCAGACTTCTGCTGGGCTTGCATAGCATATTGATAATAAGCCTGATGGACAGGATGCACCATAGGTTGCTCAGCCCCTTGGTTTATATTCTGAGCCTCATCCCGCACATTGGACGAGGCAAGCCGCTGGTTTATCCGAGGTTGTTGAGGCTGAGACATAGACCTTGGCGGCGATGCAAAATCCTCTAAACTCATAACCCCCTGAGCACCTCCAGCCTGATACCCCAAAAATGCATCATTGCCATCCGGTTTTCTGAGTAGCTGCTGCTGTAATGACTGAAAAGATAATAAAAAAAACATCAAATTGTTAAATTAACCATGTTGGGCTAATCTAGCCATTGTTTCATTTAACATAATTCTGCAACATGGTTCCCAAACATGACAACAACAGCAAATAAAGGCAATCAACAGGATCAGAAAACAGATTCTTTACCATTAAACTGCTTTCCATTCAAAAAACCAAAGAAGACCCTTACACTGACTAACAATGCAATCCCAAACATCAATCACATCTAAAGCAAAAAACCATCCATCAAATGTCAGCAGCAATCAAAACAACAAAAAAGAAACACACATTCCCAATAAATATACCACATGCTCATAGCATAATAAATTAGTCAAAAATAATAAATTCCAGAAGACGACAAACTCAACCCAACCCAACCCAACAGACTACCACACTCCTCACTTCCACTCACTTCAAAATGCACAGTAATTTTCAAAACGAACCCCCCAACTTGCCAGAAAAGGGGGGAACCCTAACCTGTCTGGACTGCTGCTGAACCGAGTCGAACCCTAATCTGGGCGTGGAGGCAGCAGAAGAAGGAGAGGAGGGAGAAGGTGACGAAGTAGCAGAAGCACGGCCAGGCGGCCCTGCTCCTTGTCTCCCACCTCCCGTCTGCATACGAGAAAAAAAAATCCACCAAACCAAATCAAAAACCAAAAACCAATTCAATGAAAACCTCCAACGTCCTTAAACCACTCCGAGCTCAACGTCTACAATTACAATTTACAATCAACGCAAATTTACACACACACTCTCTCTCCGTTCTGTAATCTGAAAATTCGCAGCGCGGAAATCGATGAGAGTTTGGGGGCTTTTGGCGCGAAAATAGTGGGGGTAAGAAATAGGAAGGAGAATGAGGTGGTTATGTCCGGCCGAATCTCGCCGGAGAAGTTCCCCGAAGTTGCCGGGATCGATGGGTTGATTCGACACTTCCTCTCTCCTCCTATCGCTCATGCGATTTTCATTTTCTTCTTTTCTGTGGTCAAACCCCAAACCCTACACCCCTTTTCCCAATTTAATTAAATAAAAGTGAAAATTATAAAATTGGAGTAAATTTTATTTTCAGATTTATAGAACTAGAAAGCATGATTGTACTACACAGAAAAATAAGAAAAACACGATTGTATTTTCCTTTTCATTTGAGTACTTTTTATTGTGAATGTTTGACTTTATTTTTGTTTATTATAAAAAGTAAGGGTAAATGAAAACAATTAAAATATTGTTGTAGATACAATATAAGTTTACTAGAGTAAGGGGGTCTGGTAACCGGGCTTGGTGCGGAGTCGAAGAATAGCCTTCGAACTTCGGTTTTATTACAACAACGCCATTGCGTTTATTTCTTTCTCTTATTGAATATTTATTTGGATATATTTATTAACCGTTATGTTTTGGGACACATATCCAAAACTACCAAATTTTAGATATTGATAAATGGTCAAATTTACGTAATTGTTTACCATATTTATTTTGTAAATGAAATAATCCCATGTCAACAAAAAAAATTATTTAAAGCTATAATTTGAAAATGATTGGATTTTTTTTCTAAATTCAAATATGAAAAGGAATACATTTTTATTTCAATAGTGGGTTACACGGTTACCTATAATTCTATTTCAACAGGACATCAATACTAAACAATACAACAAGCAATTAAATGTCTGTCTAAACATAAACCCTAAAGGATTTAATAGTCAAGAAGACAAAGTCGCTCGAATAACTTTTTGACATAATAAATAATGATTCCTAAATCAAAATCGGTCAACGGATTTTGAATTTACGTTTCAAAACAAACGCAACGGTATGTGGAACGTAGAAAACTGACTGGTGGAACCCTCCGAAAAACAAATAAGAAAACGACGATTGCTTATTTTTAATTAACAAAATGTTTTTAATACTTGTCATCTGCAATTATCAGTTATAATACATTTTATCTACAAAATAATATATTATAATGCATTTTTTTCTTCTGCATTTTATCCTTATTTTTATTTTACTTGTTTTACATTTCCCTGCTCTGGTGCTCCGGAATATGTCCATGACTATACGTATAGGACCACTGCGATAGTTTATGGAGCTGATGGATTCAGAGTCTTTGGAATTCCCACATTTAAAAAAATTGAGGAAGACTTTAATAATCAGTCGAAGATGAAAACTGGGATGGTAATAGTTGCCAACTCCGCAAAAGACTGAGTATGCTCCTGATTCGAATAGTGGTGTTAACTGGAGGATGGGAGAAGAGCCAGAGCGTGAGAATATGCCTTACAAAATCACTATGGAGTACATTTTTAGCTAGCCTAGCCTTCGTATTTTTTTGCAGAGCAACAAGTTCTTATTAATAAGAAGGGCATTATAATGTATGAATACAAACTGAAAACACTGTACGCAATTTTAAATGTCCGTGAACTATAAAACACTGTAGGCAATTTTAAAACTGGATTCAAAAACAATTTTTACATGCTGGAGTTTTCATTTCTGGGAGAGTGACACTAAGAAAATAATTAAGGCCTAAACAGATAACAATGAAGGGAGGAGACGATTAAATTAGCGCACACTTACTTGAAATATTCTAACGCAGTTGTCAACTCCACATGATGCTAGCTCTATGTATTCATCATCCGGATTCTTCTCGGATGATCTCCAGGCTAAGCGGTTAACAGTTGATGTGTGGCACATGAAAGTGTGAAGTTGTCGAACAAGAAAAGGCTGTGACGGAGCTTTCTGACTGTGATGTTAAGATGGACACAGACCAAAGTTCATTGAAGCCATTTACCATACCCACTGCTAAAAGATCATCATTTGATTGATGATACCGCTGTGACGGTGAGAAGCTTGACCGATGGGGTGTTTTCTGACTACTGTCCATATCTTCACTGTTTTGTCTCTTGAACCAGTAGCAAACTGGTGACCTAATGGATTCCAAGAACACGTCCATATTATTCTTTTGTGTGCCTCTTGGTGAGCTACAGCTGATGGCTGAACTCATCTGAGTCTGGGATTGACAAACAGGCAAGCTGTCATTACTAATGTGCAAAACGGAGCTTAATAACATGCATTTCTATTCTCACGGATTTTTCCCCTCTAATTCAACAAATAGTTCAGAGGCAGCGACTTGCCCCACTAAGGGCGTGGATGAATTAGTGGTACCTGATCAATTTATCAAGAAGACGGAGAACTGACGATCCCTTGAAACAGACAACAAATATCTGTCGTCATGGGAGAATGCCAACTGTGTTACTGTCAAGGTATGAGATTGCAGCCGGTCAGCTGCCTTCCACAAACCTACTAGCCATACCCAAATTTCTGCAACCACGGATGACTGTGCCTGCAATGAAAAATAACGCAACTACAAGTTTAGACTTTAGATAAGGATTTCACACACAACAAATAATCTCCTTCAACTCAATCAGGGAATAAGTCTCTAGTCAAACACTGATTCATCAGCCTTACAGGATGAAGCGGCCAGCTTTCCTTGATGGTCACAACAAAGTGAGAAAAGCTCATTTCCATGACCATAAAGTTTCTGGTATTCAGGCCAAAGTGTGTGCTACGCCAGCTGTTCTTCAATGGGAACCTGACTAAACTCCACAGGGGAAGCATCAGGAATAGTCTCAAGAGTGCCCACATCATCAAGACTAGTTCTACTGGAGGGTGTGGTTGAAGCTGCACGTACATTAAAATGTTTACCATGTCAGAAACAAAATACTGAGACGAGAAAAACAAACGTGCACGGAAAGGAAACAAGAGAGAAATATACCATTAGCATAAATTGGCTTTTGGGATAGACCAAGAGCAGACATATTTGCTCCTAAAATCTGAATATCTAGCAGCAAATCCTCAGCACTGAGAGCATTTGAAGTGGCATGAGCTAAAGTTTTAAAAAAAAATAAAGGAGCTTCAAACACTCTGGCTACTTTCTCATCAGCTCCACTCACAAATTTATGGTTCCCCTTAGCCTTGACTATTGTTACAAAGTTTATACCGTGACCATGGACTTGGGGTCGAGCAATTTCATGCCATGAAGGTTCGCCTTTAGGACAATCGACACTCTTCCATGAGACGTATATTCTGGAAGTCTGCCACAGAAACTGTGTTAATATGAGTTATCTGCAATTTCAGAATGCTTTAAAGAGTTACGAATGCTTACCTGATCATGAATGACCGAAAGCAAAAACTCGCCTGATCTTGCGCATCCAATATCGGTCACGGCTGAGAAGTGTCCAGATGGAACTTTCTGCGGCTGCTAATTATCATAATCAACCCCAATATTCTTCCAGAGATGAAACGAGCCACCATAGCCATGTGCTGAGATTGAGTCGCCATTTGGACTCCAGTGACCACCATAAAATCCTAAAGCACTGTGGCTCAGTTCTCCGACAGTTACAACATTCATCCAGATTCCAGTTGTCCTTTCCGGCTGCCATATCATCATTGTCTTATCAATAGAAGCAGACATGATGCTTTGAGGCTGAATGTAAGTGACCCCATCGTGAGCACTCATTTTGAGAGGTTGCCACTCCACAGAGTAAACCCCATCCTCATGACCAAGCTGAAGTGATTTGATATTTGATACGAGTATGCACTAGCCACCATAAGAGGGGCTTTGATATATGCCACTAAACTTATTTCTTCTTTCTTATAGGCAGCAATGGTTTCAGTAGCAGCAAGCGGTGCTACTTTCCATACGCAAATCCCTTTATCCTGAGATGAACTTACTAGTAGAAGATTACTTGTCGTTCCATCAACAGATATTGGCAATGAGAAGTCCAAAATGCGGATCCAATCAGTATGCCCTTTTAGTTCGCATGAATGAACAAACTGGAAGTAAGAAAATATAATAATAACCATCAGTTAGGATTAAGACATTTTAAGGTATGCGCAAAGGATATTTACCGAGCCTGTTCTGTCTCCACAATATATGGATCTTATTGTCTAATCCTCCCACTGCTATGATGACACCACCTGAGTTATCAGGAAACTCAGCTATTGAAATGGCCACCATTGGTTTGGAACCCACGGACATGGATTGAAGCCTTGATAGAATTGGGTCAGCTGTGGGACATGTAAAGACTTTGGTAAGTTGTAAGTCACAAACATTACGACAATAATTAAGCATGCAAAAAATAAAAATAAAAAGAGAGTAAGCAAACTGGGTAAAAACTGTATGCCTCTTCATGAATCATGATACAGTAACGAGGAAGGCTATTTTAATACATGTCAGTAAAATGACAACTAACCTCCCAAAGCAGATCCAAATCTGGCTTCCCATATCTTAAGTGCACAATCTGAAGATGTAGACGCAAAAATTGCTTCATGTTTGGATAGCATAAAACTAGAGATTCAAGTGACCCCTTTCTTGTGTGATCCAGGTACTTGCAATACATATTTGAACAAATGCATGTGAAATCAGATGGCAATCATCATCATTATTAATCGTCTTTAGACAAAATCACTTTGACATTGTTTCTTTGTTTCACAATTACACAAATACATCCCTATTTTTGTTTCTTTCTCTTTGAGATAATTATATTGGAAAATAACTATTGCGATGTCGACCTATGTGAAAGTGAAAACTGAGATTATTGTTTTTTTGATTTAGGACACATAATATCATGCATTGGGCAGCACAACAGTAACTGAACTGCAGAGATTGTGTCACTGGAGTACCTTTCTGTCAGAAATTGAAAGCTCCCACAGCATAAGAACATCTTCAGCATCTCCAGAGAGGAAATGATGTTTATCTGTATCATGTGCTACAATTCAAGATAGAAAGACTCGTTACATCTTCAAGAGAAACTCATAATTTGACGAACAACACGAAAAACTATCACGAACGAGAAAAAAAAAATACTTCAATAATTTTTAAGTGTGTACCTCTAAATGCAAACTTGTTGTCCGGAAGCCAGTGTGTGGCAATTCATAGAAGCCTTATGCCCAGAAAGTGTAGTGAGTATCTGCGCTGTCTGTTGAAAACCCAAAACATAAGCGAATACAACAAATTTCATAATATTACAAGAAGCGATGAACACATAGAGGAAAAGGAGGAGTAAGTATATACTTGAGGGCAGAGAACCGCTACAGCATTCTGGGAACCAAAAGAGACCAAACCACAAGCACCCCACGACACATTATTAACTACTCTATTGCAGCCAGCTCCTATGAAAGCTCTCTCAACTCCAATCTCTATCATACCTGCAACCGATAAACACAAAGTTTTCAAGTGTGACACCGTTCTAACAAAAGAAACAACTTTTCCACATATAACAATCAACTTAACCAGAAATCGAGAGATGCGAACAACAACATATCATTTATCCGATATATACAATTAACCTGACGAACCTAAGGGTGCATTCAAGCTGAATCCGCTAAAAGACTAAACTTTATCATTCGAAATGATTGAACCAAATAGAAAAAAACGAGTTTTTGACAAATGAATCCATCTGATTGTTCAACTTAATGTTTAAATGAAGTAAACCAAACAGAAGAACTCAAAATTTAAATGCAAAAGAACATACGTAGAAGCAAGCTAAAGATGAACGAAAATAGTAACGAAATTGCAGATAATTGAAGGAGGAAATGACGAATTGCGTGAAAGACACGGTGACTAGCGAGAAAGTGTGGCGGGAGAGAAGTAACGAAGGACGTGAAGGAGGAGGTGAGCGGTTACGGTGTGAGAGCCTAAGTCAAAAACTTAACACTCAAACATGGAATTTTGTTTATTTTATTTATATATTTTTTATATTTAATTTCAGGGAGCAGATCAGGTGCAAAGTATGCACATTCTAAAAAGTATTAAAAAATTCTAGCCATTGATTAAGTGTATAATCAATGGCTGATAATCCATCTTTAATTAGTAATTAATTAATAAACAAAATACATTATTAAGTATTGGGGGTATTTTCGTCCAAGAAATTAAATTTATATTTGCAAACAGACTCACCTGATATAGCGGAATTGAGTATATTCTACTTCCAAATCACAAACGAGAGATTTTAGGAGACAATCGCCAACAAAATCGAAGGTTAATCAACTCAATTTCGAAACGAAGAAAGCAATAAACCCTAGAGCTAACCGACGGCGGAAAATCAAGCCCAGAGAAATGTCGTCCAAAGCTTCTGGTAAGTTTTTGGGTTTACGTTTGTAGTCTAGGTTTCGTTGGGTTGTTGATGATTCGTAAGGTATTTTCCTTCGGACGTTAATTGTCAATTTCGAATCCAGCTGCATTGAAGAAATTTTCACAAAATTTATCATCTGTCGAAACGTTGCTATTGTTGACGGGGACAGAAAAACTCATTTTTACAACATGCAACAAATGTATGTTGTTGCTGATACGAACTATATGCACTATCTACGCGGCAGTTTTTTTTAAAGCTACTTTTGTGATGATTCTGAAAAAAAATCTCATCTTTACAACATGCAACAAATGTATGCTCTTGGTGATATGAACTATATACACTATATAGGTGGCAGGTTTTGTTACTTGCTAATTTTTTTGATGGATGTTGTCTATATACACTATATAGGTGGCAGGTTTTGTTACTTGCTAATTTTTTTGATGGATGTGACAACATATGTTATCGTTTGCGCATATTATAAACTGAGTAATTTTAGGAGAGATATAGTGTGCAAAATCGAACGATAAGGCATCTCAACAATCAAACGAAATCCACAAACCCTAGACTGAACGAAATCCACTCGCACGGCGGACAAACGACTGTGAAAAATGTCGAGGAAAGGTTCTGGTAAGTTTTTAGGGTGTACGTTTGTAGTCTAGGTTTCAGTGGCTTTGTGGGTGATTTTTAGGGTGTTTTCCGTGTGTCGTTAGTAGTTAATTTCGAATCCAGCTGCATAGAAGAATTGTGCACAAATTTGTTCATCAATTAAGACATTTATATTGGTGACTGGAACGAAAAATCTCTTTTTTGCAACATGCAACCGGTTTATGTTGTTGGAACTATGAACTGTGTGCACTATATAGATGGCAGTTTTTGTTGGTTCCTAATTTCGTGCTCGATCTGACAACATATGCTATCATTTACGCCTATTATACACTGACCGTGATACAGGTAAGTGGGGGAAAACATATATAAGGCATTCAAAACAAGCAGCTGCTATTCTCGCAGATTCGGAAAGTGAAGAACGGCCGGACAACATTCAAGCTAATGAACCAGACCATATATCTGATACATCGTCGGATGGTATAGTAGTTGAATCCGTAAAGAAAAAAAGAGTTGTATATGAGTAACTTGATAATTGTAAGTAATTTTTTTGCCATTACATTTTTCAGATATTCCATTGCAAACAATCCGTAAAGAAAAAAAGAGTGTGGTACCTCGGCGGTTTCTTCCGATGAGAAAATCTATAGCAGGTGAGTTCTCAATATGATAGTAACAACTTAATCTCTCTAATATCTCGTGTCAGATTAAAGGGAATCATTCAAAATGAGAATTTAGTTTGGGTTTTAACTCTATAGTTTTCTCCAATTAAACTTGTTAGGGAAAGAAAAATCAGTGAGGTCTGGACGAGATGCACCGGCTGTTGAAAAGAATAATGAAGCAAGGAACAAAGAAAAAGCACTCTTAGTTGATACGGATTCGGATTTTATGTCGGACGATCTACCTGCTGGTAATTTAGTTATGATTTAATATACTGATAGATTTCATTATAATTTATAACTTTTTTAAAACTTTTTCATCATGATTGAAGAAAAACAAGCTTCGAGATTGAAAAAGGGTCGACATAATGTTGGTAAGAAACTGGATGCAGATGTGAATTTGCAAAAACGTCCTAGAGCAGATTCTGATTCTGATGGTGTAGAAGGTATTCTGTAATGTGCAATATGTTTCGAACCCTTAAAATTTGTTTGGGCTATTGTGATTGTAATTTTTTTTATTTACAATAAGATGATGATAAATCCGAGGAGGCAGAGGATATTTCAGTAAAGAGGTCGGCGGCAAAAAAACAAAAGACAATGGGCACTTCTAAACAAGGTGTGAATGTTACTTTTTCAGAACATTGCGTATATTTTTAATGATTGTGTCATCTACATTGAGATTTTATGTAAAAGGTGTAAAAAAAAGGGCAGCGAAAACCAAAACATATCCAACGCACGTCAGGGATGAAATCAAAGGTAAAATCAATATTTATTAAATGTTTTTATTGTTCAACGTTTCAGATATTTAACCCTAGTACGTTGTGTTTTTTTATGCTTGATTTCAGCTCGGCGAAGAGAACGTAAAGAGCGTATGAAGACTGTACTTCTATCAGGTATAAGCTGTGTTTATTAATTCATATGTTGACACAGTGGATGGATTGAGTCATTATTGTTATATAAAAGTATCACGCACCATACATATTCAGTTCATGAACTAAAAACTACAAATAGTGTGCAAAAAATCGTGTTTGTAAATATTAAAAGCATTGTTGTATGGTTGTCATATTTCATATGTTGACATATGGTTGTATTCATATGTTGACATATAGTTGACATATGTTAACTACAAATAATGCATTATTTCATATGATTCTTAATTCATATGTTGACACAGTGAATGGTTTGAGACACTATTGTTATCTAAAAATAGCACGCACTATATGTATTCAGTTCGTGAACTAAAAACCACAAATAGTGTGCAAAAAACTTATTTGTAAATATTAAAAGGATTGTACATCATATTATGCCATTATTTCATATGGTTGTATTCAGATTCTTCGGAGGATGACAATGAAAAAGATGAATATGATACGGATGATGTAGAAGTCACCGATGATAGTGCTAATGAGGAAGATGTCAGGAGCAAATGGCAAATCAATAAGGCAAGGCTAAATCCAAAGAAACCAAAGACAGGTCGTGGCAAGGCACAGTTCCAAGGTCTTAAGTTCAGGGGTGCGCCAACCAACTTGCGTGAAGTAGTTAAGCAACTTAAACCAGAGCAGCGCGATGCAGTAGCAGAGATGGGTCTGGGGAGTATTCTTGACTTTGACATTACGGCCGTTCCTTCAAAAATTGCTTACTATGCAGTAAACTCATTCTATCCAAAGCAGAAATACTTTAAAACACTTGGTGGTAAATTCACAATCAAACCAAGAGATGTGCAGAATGTCTTCGGGTTGGAAATGGGAGGAAGGGTCATTGTTTATAGAGAGAAAAGCAATTCTGCAAACAGCCTGGTCAGAGAATGGAAAAAACAATTTCCAGAATCGAAGGACAGTCAAGTGCCAATTAAAATGCTGGCGGAAAGAATCAAAACCATGGACGTTAAGGACATATATTGGTTTAAGCTGCACTTTCTGGTTCTTTTCTACACAACTATGGTGGAATGCCACAAGAATCAGCATTCTAACTCCAGGATTCTTCATTGCATTGACAATGTGAATGACATCCGGCGACTTAATTGGTGTGAATTTGTCGTACGCATTCTGCGTGAAAGTGTAGAGGACTGGATTGACTTATTCAAGAATACTCAATTCACAGGGCCATTGATATTTATAACAGTTAGTATTTCCCATTCTTCGTAATATTAATAACGGGATAATTTCTAAATCATTACAATATTGTTTTATTGCAGGCACTGTACATGGACAGAGTGGAGGACAGAACAGTCAAGTTTGAGCGACGTTGGCCGGTAATAAAAGGGCTGACATACGAAATGATGAAGGATCGTGAAAGGTCAGAGATACGCCAAGGTCACTTTGGTTTGGGGGATATTATCCCAAGAAACAATCCAATTGTTAAGACAAATACTAAGAAGGTATTCAGAATCAGTAAATTCATTTAGCTTATATATCAGTTGCTTATTATTGTTGTTCAATTGGAAAAAACTTGTAGGGTGAATCTGATGGAGAAGCTGACGGTATGGACAACTCTGTGGGTGTAGATTTGTCAGCAGTTAATGACAATGTATGTTTTTGCCATTTACTAGTTAAACGTAATTCATGGATTGTGATGTGTGATTAACTATTCTGTGTATATGTTAAACTCATCATTGTCATTTTGTTTAACAGGAACTGATGCTTGTATTAGCACGACTTTCTGAAAAAGTCCAACAATCAAAAGCAGCATATGAACTGTGTTACGTTGAGGCGTCAAAGAGAATTTCACTCCAAGAGGCTGTAAAGGATACCCATTCGGCACTGAAGAAAAGTATGGTGTTCAATTCTGACTTTGAAACACCGCAACAGCGAAGAGATACGGCGCCAGTGCATGAACCTGATGATCTCTGGTCTGCATTGAACTTTAGTGCACAAGAACTTGATGATGCTATGCGAGTGGTGGACCAAGAAGTAGAAACGCATACAAAATCAATGGAACGACCAGCACATACTGTTTCAGGGGTGTGTGTTACTGAAACAGAGGCTGATGGAGCTGACACTAGTGAGTTTGGTCAGAACAGGGATGCTGAATTGGCTGCGACTGCAGGGATGAAGTGGATAATACCAATTGACACGCCGAAGATGGTAAAACCAGTGTCACATAAACAGCAGAGTCAGTATAGAGTGCACATGCAAAATACTTCAGTGCATAATTACTGGAGTAATGTTGATGGTTTTGGCTATCATCAACCTAGTTCCTTCGTTCATCCGAACATTGGGGTTCATGTAATGCCGGAAGCTAGAAATATGCCAGTGAATGCTAATAAAGTTCCTCAATTCAACATACCACCGGGGGCAATTGTGGCTCTTCCTGTAACTGGTGATACTAGCGTCAGATCACAAAGTGCGATGATTGTTAAGGATAATCCAGTTCAGCAAAGAAATCAGAGAGCAAGATATCCAGGCCGCGCAATAAGCTCACCATTTGACGGTGCGAAGACAGACATGGAAAGAACTATCTCCACCTTAGAAGATAAAACAATACAATACGTATTTGACGGGAGCCATGACAACGAGTAAGTTTTAGTTGTTGCTCACACTGATTTTCTTGATTCCTACAATTATCTTTCAGGGATACAAAGTTGACATATTTTGTTTCAGTCCCTGTTTGTGTTAATATGGTTCTTTGTGTTTCAGTCCGTGTTTATTCAGATGGAAGCACTACATTGGTTCGATGGTTGACTTTAAAAGTCTTGCGCCTGGACAGCTTGCAACACCAAATGTACTGACAATATGGTGTATACTTATGAACCATCTTGAGAAAAACAAAATAGCGGGAATGCCTCATAGGTTCTTTGGAACCTTTGTTCAAACGGTATGTACATACGTACTTATATTCATATACAACTCAAATAGGTGACATGTTTATTGGGTGATACAAATGCGTGAATAATTAAGCAAACATATCCAAAAATTTGGTTTCGTTGGATATGTCCCATGTTTTACTTCTTTAATATATATGTAGGCCCATCTATGTTGATTTTTTAATGATTTTACAGCTGTATACACTGAATGAATCCTATGAAACCATGACTGAGCGACGAAGTGATTTCATTGATGGAATGAACGAAATACTTGATGATATTAACTGGATAAACTTTAAAGAAGTTCGCCTGGTACGTTTATTCCATCCTAGTTCAATTCTGGATGACATGTCACATTTATTTGCTTGTTGACGTATGAAAAATGCAGGTATTTTTCCCGGTGTTGTATAATGAGCATTACTTCCTTGTGGTCTTTGATATGCACAAAGACGTTGTGGATGTGCTCGACAACTCTGGAATGGAACACTCCATGGAAGCAAAATATGGAACCTCAATTAATACTCTGGTACATTTGATCGTCAAAATTTAATCGTATACATTTTGGTTTTTTGGAAAATCAACTATTGTTATTATTTGAAAATGCAGATTTACAACTATCACTGCTTCTTGAAGTCTATTAAACACCAGAAAGCAGATATGACATTGAACATGCCAATCAATCTTGTTCAAGTGCCATGGAGCACGTCATACGAAGATGAAAACTGCGGGATCTTCCTAATGAGGCA
>JAWWMW010014809.1:0-18020 GCA_035048345.1 Echeveria elegans
CCGTACAATCAACATAACACAATCTCAACCGTTAAGTTTAGAGCTTCAGACGCTACAAATCATGGATTCCACCCCTTTAGGTTCCGTTTGATTGCGAGGAAAAAGAAGAGGAAAGGAAAATTTTGAGTGAAAATAAAATTATGTGTTTGGTTGTAAGAAAAAAAATGTAAAAAATAGGCAAATTAAGATCAAATTTCTTACAACTTTCTCATGAGAAAATCATTTTTTAAATTTTCTTTTCCTCACTTTTTTCCCGCAACCAAACGTAACCTTAATTTTTTAAAATTTTCTTTTCTCAAATTTGTTTCGCAAATCGCTACTCTGTGAGATAAATATATCTGAAATAATAATAATAATAATAAATACAAAAAATAAAAGAAAAGAATGAAGAGAAAAAAACAGTTTTCATCTCTTCAGCTGTCTGGAGATCGGTTTAGGACGATCGACCTGTGTGGATTGTTTAGGGTTTAAGTTATAGACGTTCTTCGTCTTCCACCGATCGACACAATTTCGGTGACTTCAGTTCCAACTTTTAATAAATAAAAAAATTTAAATTCTATTTTCTTCCTCCGCCATTTTGAAATCGTCCGATTGCATCGCTTATTAACAATTAGGGTTTGTTGGTTGGTTGCCGGAATCGCAATCGATCCGACCGGCGGGTAATCCCGCCGATAGTGTCCCGGCGGTGATTGCTTTGAGATTTGCGTTTAGTTTTTGGTGGTTGTGTTGTGTTGGATATTTGGTTTGGTTGGTGTGCGATTGGATGCTGTCGTTGGGGAATAGGGATGGAAGGAAGGGGTTAGGGTATGGGGGAGAAATGGATGATACTGAACTTGAGGAAGGAGAAGAATGCTCTTACCTGGATGATTATGATCAGATGGTCGACCCTGATATTGCACTTGCTTACCTTGTAAGAGCTTGTAAACCTGTTAATTGGGTTAATTGGATGTGAGCACTGATGTGTAGGCACTTACAGATGCATTGCACTTGAGATTGGTGTTTGGATTTTTTTGAACGTGTGTATGTCCGGCAGTGGCATTATGATTCTTTTAGAGACTTTGATAGGAATTGGAAATCGTTTTTTTTCCTTTTAAGAGTTTGTTGTTTTGTTCAGGGTATTGTAGTTATCGCATTGTGCGAGTGAAATATGTAACTGGCTGAATGGAAAATGATAGTTGATATATTTACATGGTTTGAACTTCGGGCACTCTGTAGGTGCCGTTAACATTTCGTTGCTTAATGTTATGCAAATGAGGTGTCAGTTAAAATGGATGCTGTTGACTTTAACATTGAATCCTTGTGACTATTTGAGGGCTAGCAGATAGGTGCCATAGTGCGTGATGCATTTGTTTGAATTCCATATTTGAATTCAGAGGTTGGAATTACAAGTTTACAACTTCATCACCATAATTATGTGGCTGATATTCTGAAATTGATTTGTATAGTTCTGTTCATATAATGAGTTCTGTTTTGTTTGAAAGGATGAGAAACTCCAAAATGTTCTCGGGCACTTCCAGAAAGATTTTGAAGGCGGTGTTTCAGCGGAGAATTTGGGTGAGTTGCAGACACATATAATGTACCTTTCAGAACTTGGAGGCCTGGCTAATGTTGAAATATACTCTAAAAATGGATTTGTTTAGGGGCAAAATTTGGTGGGTACGGTTCATTTTTACCTACCTATCAGCGGTCTCCTGTTTGCTCTCATACAAGGACATCGAAAGTTGAGAACCATGCACTTAGATCCCCAAGCAATTTACATCCAGAGGTATCTGCATACTATCACAACCTAGGGTTTTTTGCATTTTATATGACTAATATCAGATTGTTGTAGAATCTAGATACCCTTCCAGAGTCAGGAGTCATTGATTAATTTTGCCTTTATTTAGAGTGGTTATCATAACAACATATCTGCGGCAAGTGCTTCTCAACTAGCACATTGTTCTGATATCAGCAGTGCACGTACACTTTCAGCAACAAAACCTTCAACAACTCGTGATCCTCTGAAACTAGAAGCAGGCACGGAGCATAGGCAAGCTGAGGAACTCATCTCTAGAGCTAAAACATCCAAGAAAACCACTTTACCAGACCAAAAGAAACTCAGGGTCCGTATTAGAGTTGGGTCTGATAACTTGTCGACCCAAACCAAAGCAGAACTCTACAGTGGTCTTGGTCTTGTTGCATCTCCTTCATCATTTCAAGATAGCCCCGAAAGTGAATGGGGGTCAAGAAAACCTCATAATGCCGCTGATGAATCACCTAATAGTATTATTCATGTGTGTTATTCCCTGACCTTCTACTTTATTTCAACATAATTAGTCCACCCTAGTTGAATTATCGACCTTATAAGTTCCTTTGCCTCATGCAGACAATGACCTCATTTCCACTTGAAGGAAGCGTACTATCACCCTTAAATGAAGATCTTGCTTATTTGACTGAAAACAAGAAGAGCCTAAAGGGGCGACTAAAATCTGCTTCAAAAAGTGAAATGACGGAATCACTCAACTTATCCAATGGGGGCCCTGCATCACGAAACAATGGGAAATCCTCGGTTCCAAGGAAGAAGAAATCTTCAACAATCAATGGCATGCCTTTGGAATTTAGTAATGGTTGCACCAAGGATGTTGGTGATAGTATTGGTAAAATTTCAAAAGAAGATGGAGATGAAACCTTTTTTTGCGACAAGATGATCTCCAAAGCCTTGAAACTACCACTGCTATCTACTTCAGATGGCACTGCTAGTGATTTGCTGCAAAGTAATGCTAAGACATCAGAAGTAATTATGTGCGCCAATAAGGCTACTTTATCATTTCAATTAAGTGAAGTAAGACCTTCAGATACGACTCGTGATGATGTCTGGGCTGTCGAGAAACCAACTAGTGAAGTTGGTTCAATCAGTAATCTGTGGGAAAATGGCACAGAAAATCTCGTCAGCGATACTGAAACTCGACTGAAGAAACCGTTGATCCGAAAGGGTGGAAAAAATTATGATTCTATATACAGTGAATCAAACCCCTCAAAACTAGTTAAAGCTGTGGAGAAAGAACAAATAAATTATACTTTGAAGACTGATATGAAAGAGGGGTATCAAGTATCAGAAATTCCAAGTGCAGCTAAGGATCATAGTTCATCCAAAGCCAAAAGTAAGTTAAAGGAGGCAAATGGGCATGATATTACAACTGAGGCTTTCAAGGGAAAAGCAACAGATGGATCTTCCTCTCGATCTATAGATGATAAGAGAAAAGGTCAAGTATCCATGCATGTAGCTGGAAACAACAAGCTGCATCATGATGTTAGGAAGTCTAGAGAAGCGTACAAGGATATTTTTAGGGATCAGAAATCAGAACACGATGAAAAAGAACTGCAACCTCTGGATTTTTCCTCTGGGTATGGGCCCAAAGATTCTCAGGTGACTGACAATGGTAAAATAACATTTAAGAACAAAATGAAGGAAGAAGCAAGTAGTAAAAAATTTAGCAAGCCAGTAGTATCAGAGTCACACTTCAAAGCTGGATCTTACACTCCCTGCCTGGGGAACAGTGCAGTACCTGTTGTGCCAGCACCTGCGGCCCCTGTGTTGATTGAGGAGCATTGGGTGTGCTGTGATAATTGTCAGAAGTGGCGTCTGCTTCCTGTCGACAAGCTTCCCGAGACTCTCCCTGAGAAGTGGCTTTGCAGCATGCTTGACTGGCTGTAAGTATTTTATTTATATTAATGTTTTTTTGTCTTTATATTTGTTATTCTGATGATGATATAAATTGTACTGTTGCATAGAATAAAAAATTACCATTGTTCCCTAGAATTGTCAGCTGGATGAACTCATATAGTTTGCAAGCTGCCTGCATTTTTCATAGCTTGATAAGCTGTTCTGATTGGTCTGTCAGCCATGCCTTTTCTAGCCATGCCTTTTCTCTTGACATGCATGCTGCTTATGTTACCTTGGATTTATAAACCACAACACTAAGTGTTATATATTGCTGATTTTAGTAAATCTTTTTTCTGAATTTGAACAATGATAGTCCGGAAATGAATCGTTGTGATATTGAAGAAGATGAGACAACAAAAGCTTTAGTCTCATTCTACCAAGCCTCTGCACCTGAAAGCAGTAAGAGTACTCTTGGGCATGTTGATGGCGAATATGCGCCCCTTCCCTCTGGTATTGAACGTCCCAGTTCTATGTTTAACTTAATGGCCAGCATTGCTAAGAATATAAAATGATTGACTGTGATGTCGATTGCAGTATGCTCACTTGGTCCAACTGATCTGGCAGGTTGGACAAAAAACTTACAATCAACGGTCAAAAGTCGAAGCCTGAATGACATAGACTATTCTCCTGCAGTAACTAAATTGGATAATTCACATCAAAAGCAGTCTAGTGATTTGGGAGTAAAGAAAATCAAAAATTCAAGTAAAGATGAGCTGAGGTTACACGATCGCTCTTCAGATGAAGGTAGGCACTAAATACCCCTCTAATATATTTGTATCCATTAACCAGAAACTAAAATAATTATATAGATGTTTCACTTTTTTCCATAGGTGATATGGAGAATGTAAAGACCGATAAGAAAAAACGAGCTGGTCAAGATTTCCCTAGAGCTTCTAAGAAAAACAAGAATGGGTATCTAACTGATGAAGGAAAGCTTTCCCAGGATGATCTAGCTGCCTTAAAAAATCAAGGCCCTAATGCAACAAGCGTATTACCATTTCTTGTTACTAGCAGGGATCATACTGAGAATACCGAAGCTATAACTTACAGAAATCACATAGCTGAAGAAATTCACAATTCAAAAATTTTGATGCAATCCAAAGATAGCCGTTCTGTAGATGGCTTATTCGGGAAAAGAGAAGGCGGTCCCAAAGACTCTTCAAATAATAGAAGAAAAGCCAAGGGCAGCCAAGAATTGAGGTATTCCGATTCCTTGCCATCTGCCGGCCTCAAAGATGAAGCGAGAAAGGGATCTTTGAAGGAGGACTCTAGTCAAAGATTTGCTTACAAGGAAAAGAAAGCAAGACTGAGAAGTCATCTGTCTGATTCAAACAGAGAGAGGGATATAGAAAGAGGTTATCTAGCTGGAGCAAAGAACTTTAAGTTAACACAAGATTCTGATAGCATTTTGTTTAAAGGAGGTAAGGAAGAGTTAAAACCGACAAGGAGAGATTTGGCACTTAGACTCCCAGTCATGGAAGCCACTTCAAGCTCCTCCAAGATTTCGAGCTCACGTAAAAGCAAAGCTAACCTTCAAGATATCAAAGGCTCGCCAGTGGAGTCAGTGACTTCTTCCCCTTTGAGATCTCGGAAAAATTCTAGACATGCATCCAATGGAAGGCGCGTGTTCGACAAAGATTGTCCACCAAATGGTTTTGGACGTTCAGTCAGTCCTAGAAGACGTTCAAATCGTGAACATGAGTTTGAGGGTAGAGGTGGTTCGGCTGGGTTTGTTAGTAATGAAAATTCTAGGATGGGAGAAGATTCATTTTTTCCCCATGAAGCAACCAAATTCTCTGTAGACAAATCTGATGCAAAATCTGTTGCTTGTGAAGAACTCCTGAATAATAAAACAGCGACTAAGGTAACCAATACCGTTGGTAAGTATTCAGATGAGGCATGTAACAATAGCCACAGCCTTCTCAATGTTTCTCTTCCAGACAAGGAAGGGTCATCCGTGCGATCCAGGGACAGGATTCGGAAGTCAAAATCTGGTTCTGACAAAAGTGATGCCTCTAACTTGTTTGATAGCTCCCAAGATCAAACACACATTCACGAGAATAAACCTGTGGGTGACAAACATATTGCCGCAACGCCACAAAAGCTAGAAAAGAAACGTCACATGAAAATACAAAGTGAAAATGGTAGAGATGGTACTCGAGTAAAATCAAGCACCAGTGGTATGCAAGATGCAAAACATGACATATTTCCCAGTTTATCTGCTAGTCAGAAAGTTTTAGTGGAAGAGCCAGAGGGGACTTCAAACACATTTCCTTCCGAAAAGATGGACTTACCTGAAACAATTCTATTGGCAAGGAAATCAGATGCGCGATCACCATCTGTTGGAGGAATTTCAACAGGAAATGATCTCACTCGTTATAGTTCTGGATCTCATAAACGGGATGAAATGGATAACACTAGTGCTGATGCTTTTAGAAGAGATGAGTCATTGAAAGGACTCAAACCCTCTAGAAAAGGCAACAATCAGAACGGAGTTCTGCCAACTATGTTGAGACATCCAACTCCTACTTGCAACGCTTCCAACGACCTTAGTCCTGCTAGAAGGGATTCATCTAGTCAGTCTGCTGCTAACGCTGTTAAGGAAGCTAAGTCTCTCAAACATGTGGCTGATCGCCTGAAGGTATTGTATATCAAAATGTTTTCATATACAGGTCATTTGTTTTTTACTCTAATTGGATTCCTTAATATTGCAGAGCTCTGGGGCAAATGCTGAGAGTATTGGCCTTTATTTCCAGGCTTCCCTTAAATTCCTTCTTGGTGCATCTTTGTTAGAATCTTCCACCAGTGACACAAGACATGGGGACATGATCCAGTCTACCCAGATGTACAGCAGCACAGCGAAACTTTGCGAGTAAGCTGTAGTTTGGACTGTTAATTGACCATGTGTGATTAGCTTGAAATTCTTAATGGTAGACGTGCCCAGTTTTTATTTTTTGCGAAGTAGCTGTTTACTGACGGTACCTTGCTTGGGGCTGGTGCCAAAGGTTTGTTTGGCCCCTGATGGCGTAGAATGCACTCTAGGAATGATCATTTTATTTCAGTTATCAACTGACAGATGATTGTATTTGATTGGTTAGTGTTAACTGTATACTCTGTTGTATTGATCTTGATATAAGCTAGTCTGGCATTTATATGGATATTGAGACGTCTACGAATTAAATTGTTCTAGGTTTTGTGCCCGGGAGTTTGAGAAAGCACAAGACATGGCTTCTGCTGCTTTAGCATACAAATGCACTGAAGTTGCTTACATGAGGATAGTTTATTCATCTCATAGCACTGCCAATAGGGATCGCCATGACCTACAGACTGCTCTGCAAATGGCTCCTCCAGGTAGTTTCCCTTGATACCAGACACTATTTAGTTTTTCTTCATGAGTGCTTAAGTCTCATTGTGTCAGTTTTAATGCGAACAGATAACGTATATTGCAAGATGTATGATGTATATTTATAATTTCACCTATAATGTTGCGTCATCCTTTAATTAACTGGACTTTAGATACTTGCTTATAGATGTATTATAGGTCTGGGTCATGTTGTAGCCCTTTGGTTTACAGAGATGCAGGGAGCGCTTTTATGTGTCAATATCTAAGATAGTTCTAGTTTAATTTGTAAATTTGTGCAAATGTGTGCTTAACTTCACTATAACCTACAAGGGGAGTTTCTCTATCTGAATTCAAATATTGTATTTTGCTGCCGAGGCAAGTATTATTTTTTAAAATTTGGTAACACTATTGTCTGCAGTTTCTGATTTGTGAATGTTAATATAGTACTAAGCTCCACAACTAACATCGTTTTGTTTTCGATGACATGACTTATGCGTATAAAGGGGAGTCTCCGTCTTCCTCTGCCTCCGATGTTGATAATATGAATAATTCAGCAAATGGTGAGAAAGTCGAAGTCCCTTTAGCAAAGGGCGTCAGCTCTCCTCAACTTGCCACCAGCCATGTCATATCTGCCCATAGCCGTCCTAGTTTTTCAAGGCTTCTTAATTTTGTAAGTATATGTTTACAAATTTGAAAGCGGCACTCCAAAGAGTCATATTTGTGAAATAACTTAATATGGCAAACTAGGCCGCCTTAGAGATTTTTTTGAATAGTTTGCTTCTGCTATAAATGCATTAGACGGCACCTGTAGCTGAAGGTGAGTGATATCTTTTTGCGACTTAATGTTTTGTAGCGGTGAATCTTGTGAGATGACAACAAACTAAATAAAATGATTTAAGTGGTATTTATTATTTAATTGGTGTAACAAAGGCATGTTTGGATTGCGTTAAAAAAGTACTCTGCACTTAAACTAGAAGTTGGATAATAAGCTCACAAATCTCTATACCTAGTAGTTGTAAGCAAGTCACTTGAATAAGTAAATATGATTTTTTTTTCAAATACACTAGTTAATTGATGGATGGCGTTTCTGTGTATGTTGCCTTCTGGCCATATGAACATGACATCTGTTCTTGTAGTAGCTTTTTATTATAGTCTTAACATTTCGATTTGCAGGCACATGATGCAAGTTTTGCGATGGAAGCATCCAGGAAATCACGGTCAACTCTTGCAGCGGCTCGCTCATATTTGGAAAAGGTTCAAAATGAGGATGGAATCACATTAATCAAGAGGGCCCTTGATTATAATTTTCAAGATGTCGAAGGCTTGTTGCAATTAGTAAGGCTTGGGGTGGAGGCTATTAGCCGGTGAAAGGGAATTTAAGCAATTGAAATGACAAAAGTTCACATGTTCTTGGTAAGCCATTGTGGCTCACAATGGACAAATCAAGCATAAAAGACATGAGCGTTCAGAGAGGCTTGTCTTGTATTTCAGGGAAATTGCAGGGACAATTTTTCTGCTGTTCGTGACTCGGGCACAATTATTCAAGAGATAACTGGTCCACATTCCGTATCTGTACGCTGACGTTCTAAATCAGCATACATAACTGAGAGAGGAAAAAAAATATAGTTACCTCAAAATTAGATAGTCTCTTCCGCAGGCACAGCAAAAATTATGCTGGAACTCTCTTTGGTTTATGTTCGGAATCTGAGTTTCCGTTGTTGATAGTATTGTACAAGCATATAATAGACAGACAGATGAACTTTGTAAATAGTAATTCTTTTGGCAGTATTGCAAGGCTACACAGTATCTCACTCCTGGCCAACTGTTGAACAAAGCGAAAACATTATCTGGTAAGCAAATTTCTGGTTATCATTGACTGGTTAAATATTTTCATGGTGATTGTTCGTTTTAATTTGGCAGTTCTTCTACTGTTTTATTTTTCAGTGAAGACCTTGGAGTAGAAAGAGTGTACTACTCTGTTTTGACTTTGATGTTTTATAGGAATTCAGCTGACAATTTGATCAATGTAAATACAGGAACTACTTTTATTAATTTCAAGTGGAGCAGATGGTCGCCCTTTGTCCTGTGATATAATCCAAAAATGAAGAATCTGCCTGCAGGTACTTGCAAGTAACTGGTATGTTGTACTTCTCACTATATCTCTATCTATTAGTATTTGTGAACTGATTAATGTGTTAACTCGAAACTGGCAGTGGTAGGCAAATAATACCTCTCAAGTTATATTAGCCATTAGGTTTCTCATAGACTGGTTATCGTTTGTGTGAAAAATCACCCATTATGTGCCTAAACAAAACTGCTGACTTGGTGACGCAGTCTTGCGATGAACCCATAGAAAAACTATTCTTTCACCCTTTCCGAAAGAGTAACTGAACTTGTGCAAATATCCAGATGTCATCTTCTCTTTTACAAAGAGAGCTGCGGAAGTACACCTGCTCCTTATGCATGTTCTGATCTGCAAATGTCTCTCAACATAGGATTTAACCTGGCATTCTCTCACTGGACATGTTAATATCTCACCAATTTGTTTCTGTAGATAGCATGCTCTTACCAAGTGTTTGAAATTCTAGGCTACTCTTTGTAGCCTGTGCACCAATAGTATTCTTGTATGCTACTGACATCAAACTCAGTTTGCTTTCAGGCTGAGGAGGTAAAACATTCACAGCGTCTGAAACAAAATTCAAAAACTCTATTCCAACTCCTACACACAAACACCGACGAAAGTATCAGAGCGCAAGTTCTGGTCCTCGTTTTGCTCAGGTATATCGAAGTAATTTAGTAGGAAGGAAAATAACAACCGTACGAAAAGGTGTATTCTGGCCAAGACAACCCGTCCCGACCCTTGCTGTCATCAGTATGTTGTAATTTTATGTATATCATTTGTAAACTCTCTCTGTAACAGTTTTGTCGCAGCGATTTATTCATAAATAAAAATTATCATCACTTCATTGGTTCATGATCCCTTTCCAAATTAATCATCCTGGAAACATTTCCACGTAAAAATTTCACATTAGATTTGTTTGGTAAATGGAAAGAAATTGTATAAGGAAAGTGAAATGAGTGCGTTTGATTTCTCAACCGACATTGAAACTTATTTTCCGTTTGAGTTTCCATTTCGTTTTCCAAGATGACGTAAAATTCGGAGTCATTGGAAATCTGAATGCTGTTTTCCAACTAAGTACATAAACCCCTTTGCTTCATTTGCACGCTCTCCTTCTTCAAACTCCGAGATACGACGCAACGATGAGGTTGATGTTATCTCGCAGATTCTACGCCGCAACTCTATCACATCGAACCAGACCTCCACCGGCACTTTCAACGACCGATCTTTCACCGACTTTTTTATTACCACAAAACCCTAGCTTTCGAGACTCCAGGAGGTGACATTTGGGACATTCTCATGCTCATCATGATCACAAAAAGTTTACCGGCGACGGTGAGGAAGGTGAGAGTATTTTCCGGATAGGTTTAGGGGCTGATATGTGTCTCTCTGTAGCTAAGGCTTATACTGGATATGTATCTGGAAGTACTGCAATTGTAGCTGATGCTGCGCATTCTGTATCTGATGTTGTAAGCTTTGTTAACTCATCTGCAGCTGCATCAATTGATGAATGTCTTTAGTTTCGAATATGTTAACTAGGCTGACTTTGGATATGTGTCTAATTCAGGTTCTTAGCGGTGTTGCTTTATGGTCGTACAAGGCCTCGAGGGTTCCCAAAGACATTGATCAGTGATCACCCTTATGGTTGGTGTTTATTTGTCTCCTCTTCTAATGTCTATGTATTATCAGTGATATCTACTGACATTGCGTGTTCTTGTCTCGTGTGGAGTAAGTTCAGATACGACTTCATATATTTATTTAGTTATCATTTCTTCATCCTGAGTTTTAAGTAGAAATAGGGAGAAGACTATTTGACTGTCACACCTCACAATCATCATTATTATTATCTCAGGACATGGTAAATTTGAGACACTAGGAGCTCTTGGGATATCTGTTATGCTGTTGGCCACTTCAGGGGGTATTGCGTGCCATGCCATTGAAATTCTAATGGTATATCGTCTTCTCATATTATTATATTACCTTTCTAAAGGATTCTTTGTTAACAACAATTAGAAGAAATGATTGACTGACTAGCTTGTAAATATTTTTTATTATTGACTGACTAGCTTGTAAATATTTTTTATTCAGAACTTTG
This sequence comes from Echeveria elegans, assembly GCA_035048345.1. Taxonomy (NCBI): domain Eukaryota; kingdom Viridiplantae; phylum Streptophyta; class Magnoliopsida; order Saxifragales; family Crassulaceae; genus Echeveria; species Echeveria elegans. The sequence continues at coordinate 11,261 of JAWWMW010014809.1, forward strand.
ACTATTTATCTTTCATTTTTCTAATTTTTTAACAACAATTAGAAGTTTCTTCACTCGTAATATATTGAAATATTGTTGTTTGCTAATTTTGGATCTTTGGAAACCAAGAAACCGATATCATCATAAGTTGTTTTAAAAATTCATTATATGGCAGACATTGTGAAATCATCACTCACCCGATGCCATTCAAACTAGAACCATTGAAGCACTAGTGAATTGTATTATTTTCTTATCTTCAGAAGACCAGAAGCAGTTTACTTTCAATTGCATATCATTAGATATTAAACCTCTCTGTGTTCTCTATTTGGACCCTCGCATTGTATTAGGTTTATCGTTATTTATGCATGAATAGATATTTTCAACTAACAAAATTTTGTTTTAGCTGAACAACAGTATATTGACATGCGATTGACAGGCTATATCCATTGTATTGACATGGCATTAGAACCCCATTGTTAACAGGCTATATTATATGACAACAAAAGCTGGAGAAAGAACAGGCAGTGGATTGATGAAGGCAAATGCATGGCATCACCGTGCGGATGCTATTTCATCTGTGGTTGCTCTGATTGGAGTTGGTATGGGTCTTTTCGCTGGTTATGTTTGGCAAAAGTGTTTGCTAATAGGTGGTATGTTTCTAAAACAGTTTGACATGATCTTTTTTTGATAGCATATATTTCACTTCATGTAGGAGGCTCTATTCTTGGAGTGAAGTTTTTCGATCCGCTTGCTGGGGTTGCGGTCTCAGGCATGATCTTAAAAGCTGGACTTGAAACTGCTGGTTATCAGAGGTATATCATTTTTTTTTTCTTCCATTCATCTCTTCTCAATCCATCTACCATCAATCGCATGTTGTGTTGTGTAACCTACTTCAGATTAAAGTCTTGTCGTGTTTATTTTTCTTCTAAATATCTCTCACAAATTGTTTGTTTGCAGTATCTCTATGCATAGTGGTTGTGGATGTATATGTTTTTCATGAGGAATTAATTAATGAAATGATTACTGCTTTAAGTTTAACCATTTTTGCGGACACTGTTATCTGAAATCAGAAGATATTAACATTTCATGTACCTGATGCTATATGTTGAGTTTCATAATTGATGTTTATTTTGGACATTCTCCCTCAGTATTTGGAATTAGTGGGTGCTTCTATTCCCGCACAAGATCTGTACCATGTTAAAGAGACAATACTACAAATTGAGGGAGTAAAGGTAATCAGACTCTTTTACTTGATCACATGTTTAAAATGGCAAATTATATGGCAAATTATATGGCCGTGAATTCGTCTGAATGTAATTGACCATCCTAGCATATGTTTGTCTCAGTATTTCATAGTATCTTGTAGGGATGCCATCGTTTACGAGGTAGGAGAGCTGGCTCATTTCTTTACCTTGATGTTCATATTGAGGTATTGCTGATATTTCACGTAATAGTAAACATCTTAGATGATTTAAGACTGGTCACCTTTGTTTCTATCTGTAGGTTGATCCATTTTTAAGTGTCAGTGCCGCTCATAGCATTGGTGAAAATGTTCATGGCCAAATCCACAAATCAGACCCTGAAGTGACTGAGGTCTTCATACACATAGGTAACTTTGTCTTCTTCTTTTTGTTTTTCGTTCAAAGGCAGATATAATATTAGTTAATCTGAAACCATCACATGTACGAACTTAAGCGGCTTTGTTGAGAAAGACTCACTGTCACTGATGCTTGTGTATTACAGCAGATTTCAGATTTATTTGGCTCATATACGCACAAAGTTCATATGTATACGAGGTCGCAAATGCATAATACTACTAACTTCGTGGTGTGATACCTTGTAGTCAAGTTAGAAGATTTATGTCAGCTTCAAATGATATATTTATTGCACAGATCCCTCAATATTGGAAAAAGTGGCTGACGAGATGAATCAGGAGGAAAGTCCATCAAGCTTCCAAACTGCTGATATAGCGTTGCAGGCTGGGGCAGAAAAAAATAGAACACATCGTTAAGAGAATTATATCATCAAAATTTTCGAAGGTGGTCTCGGATCCAAAATTTGTTGCCACCACACCACAACTAAAATTGGATAAACAAGAAGCTGGAACAGCTTAATTAGAAGTTTCTGGTGTGCTATAACTTCTCTTTTCCTTGTTTTTTTTCTCTTTCTTTCTTTCTAGGAGATGACTGTTGAACATATCACACATCACCTCTTTCAAGGAAGGACATTATTGGAAATCGAGGTGGCAATGCCCCTTCACATGATGATTGGGTAATTTCGTAACCTACTTTCTTTTTCAGTCTAAGCATTTATCAGGATCTTGTTATACAAACTCATTCACCATATTTTTTCAGGGACGCAATGAGATTGGCAGAGCGAGCGGAAAGCGTGATACTAAAGGCAGCTCCCAACATAGTGCAAGCAAGCATTAATGTGCAGCTGGGGCACCCCATTAATTGATTCACATGTCCCATGGTGGCAGCAGGGTACAGCATCACTGATCACTGGATTCAGGGCACGCTCTATCTGTCCAGACTGTTGCGGTGAAGAGAATTTCCACACACAGGCACACAAAAAAACACAATGCCTCTAGCTCTAGTGGCAAAATGGCTAGTGATATTTGGGCATTGGGGTCTCTGTCCTGTACTTGATTCCAAGTTTTGTACAAGTAACAACACATGATCAACTTCTCAGGGGCCATTTTATCATACACCAGCAGAGTTGCTACGTGCAGTACTAAGGGGATTCTTGTGAGAATTTTCAGTACTTCAGGAGGTATCTGTTGTTAATTCTTCTTCTTCCTATTCTTTTCATCATGTAACTTACGCTAAAACTCTTGGGAGTTTGTTATGGTGGTAGTAATGATCACAAATCTATTATATCAAATCATAATGAAGTTTATGGCATCACCAATGTCTGAGGCTGACATCACGAATAAATGAAATGACCCCCGCTCGCTTTATCGTATTCAAGTTTGTAAATTGCATTAACTAATGGCTATTCTTTTACTTATCACATAAAACTTGGTATGATATTGATATGGCTTTATCACATAAAACTCGCTTTATCACATAAGGGATGCTCTTTGACATAAAACTTAGTATGATATTGATATGGCTTACCAGCAATGACAGTGGAAAAGTTGAAATAATATGGCTTAGTATGATATTGATACTTTCAGTGGTTAGAAATAACAAGCTTCCCTTTTTCTTGGTGCAGCATGAACATATATCAAGTATTTTGCCTAACAGACAACTCCATTTCTCTGTCCTTGTTCGTTTTCCAATGAAAAATTTTCTCACGAGCAATCACCTAAGTCAGTTTCTGTTCACATTATTGCAGCTTCTACAGATGTGAATTTAACCCAGTGAATGGTGGAGATACGATTCACAACTTTCTAAATCCAGAAAAAACATTTCTAATTGTTGACCCTTACACGAAAACGTGAATGTACATTGTAAATAGTGTGACACGTACATACGTGTATGCTATCAGAATTTAGCATATGCAGAACAGAACAAAATCGGTACCACAAACAAAAAACCAACATGACAACACAAGCATTTTATTCTCATGCAACTTTGGGAACAGTTTTGCAGAAATGTCATCTTTCTCAGGCACAAATGGTGGTGGCTGTAAGTTGTGTTGAGGTCACCGAGACCAACCCTCTGTGTTAAATTTACCACTTGGTAACTGCTCAACTCAGGCAAGACCTATCTGATACATTGTTACAAAACTCAGTAATGGGAACGAATCAATTGGTCTTTCCGATTCAGTTTGGATAAAAATGAATAATGAATGAAATGAAAACAACGCCGTAATTATACTTTAGTGTTGCTACTGGAATGGGCCGAGAAGTCTCGCTTAAGCTCTCTTAGTGGGCTCCAAATTTTGGGCTTAGCTTAGGGTATATAAATTTCGATTTCCTGTCTACTTCATTTTAAAAAAAAGGCAATGGATCATATATATTTTTAAAATCATATGATGGTTTAAATTTCAAATCATATGATGGTTTAAATTCAAATCATTCCGGTGTAAATTAGGTAAAACAAATAATTAATTATTATAATATATATATTGTTGTGTCTCAAAAAATTCATTACTAATATTGACATATTCTCAAAAAATACAATTGATAAGTGGAGTAGATTGGAATTGAAATTTAAAATTTGGCTTACTTTTGAAGTTATTTTGTGTTCTTTTACATTGAATTCAATTCAAAAAATGATACTTGGTATGAAATTTGGGATGAACTAATGCAGCAAATGATAAAACAATCTAATTCTCATTCTTCTGTTTTACTAAGAGTACTCGAAGAACATTTATGTAATTTCGCTGAAATCAAAGGCTCGGTAACCTTAAATCATTCGGAAAGTAAAGAGTAGCAAGACTCATTTGATGCTGATGCAAATAATTTACCCAGCAATACTCCACAAATAGAGACGTGGGACAACTGACATGTGTTAATGTAACAGTCTTAGCTTTTGTGTGAGTGTGAATATAAATTTACACAAAGCATCTTGTAGAGTAGTTTTCAATAAAATTTCACTCAAGTACGTTATCGTGGCTGTCAGCATCAAAAGTGCTGAAATTGTTCCTTTGGACTGGATTGAAGTAACATCCTCAGTCATGTTCTATCATCAGCAGATACGTATACACTGCTCGATCCTCCTATCCACTGTATATGCCTTTCCTTGTTTTCAGACTCTTTCTTTCCTTGCACACTTCATGCTAGTGTCTAGTTCCTACCCTTACTCATCTACCTTTTCCATTCGTACCAACCTAAACCTAAACCCTAATACTAATGCATGCATCAAGGTCTTGCACGCTTCACGACTTAATCACTTTGTAACTGTCGTCAAAGATGTTTTTATTTCAACGTAATTTGACTGCATCATCATTCAGTAGTTAACCTAGATTTCCTAATCTATACTAACCAAATATAAAATAAATAATCAGCTACTTACTCAACTTATAGTTTGTGTCATTTTTTAGTTAGTCAAATTAGCAGATCTCAACGTCGAATTTTTAAAAATTTCTTGACGGACAAGACTCAAGACTTTCTGATAATGAATAGCTAGTCTAACTAATATATATATATCACTTGGGAATTGTGTTCTTGTCTTGACTGAGATAATTACTGATAGTTCCAATGGTACCAATTAACTATTTAAATTAGCGTTTCTCAATAATTATTTAATTAGGCACTAGGGCTGTTTGCCAGTTTTCACGTTTGACTGGTTTTTTCATGATTATAAACAGTACCATGTAGCACGTTTAAAACAGTAGACTCTGAGTCATTTAGTGACATTATTTTCAGTTTGTCCACGAATTACAAAAAAGAAAAGTTTAGAAAATTACATTTACAACTTCTAAATTGAATAATACACCACACAGAACGGTGTCATTTTCAATTGTTTTATGTTGTTTCCTCCCCAACATGTAGTTTAAGTTATGTTAGTACAAATATCATATCAAAGGTGATACCCAAACATTTGAAAGCCATCTTAAAAGACCTACTGTACACATCACATTTAAAATACAATCACTGCAACATTGACCATTTCATTTCGTAAGTTTTTCCACACACACCACCCTAGGTCTATTTATGGTTGTGTTAGATATATGTGACATGTCTATGTGTAGATAGTAGATACTATAGAGAGAGGGAGTGGACGAGGTGCCTATTGTGCTTGTTTTTTAACATCTTGATTCTTGGATATATACACTAGAATGGAACAGCTTTTCCTTCACATGAAATGGAGCTTAGATTTCAACTCATTCTGACAAAACACACGTACACTCAGCCTCAATGAGTCCCTCCAAGTTGCTAAAGTTTAGTTTGCACATGTTTTGTCGCCCCTAGTAACCCCATGTTATATGCATCACCACTACTAGAATCAATTTAGTGATTTCAATTGTAAAATGGTCCTACGCTACATAACAAGAACCTTTCTTTACATCATGTCATCATATTGTGTCGATACAAATCTCTCTCACTAAGATTATCAGAATCTCAATGGGGTCACTGTCATCTACCATCCATTCGTTGCATTATATCTAATGGATCACATCAGGCTAATGTAATGGACGTATCTATTGTCTATCCGTGCACGGCTTGTCTAATTCTACTCCCATTTAGATGTTGCAATGTGGTAAATAGTGAGTAGTAAATGTTCTCTCTTTCACATTCAGACATGTCTTTCTTTTCCTGATACTTAATCGTCTCTCTAAGGCTTATTTACATGCACGGTTGTTGCAAGTAATGCTAGCTCTTTACTAAGTTAGACTAGTTAGAGTATTCGCACCGGTTAGCAGCTGTTGGGAGGACGTGCTGCTAACCCAGCACGTCCGCCAGCACGTTGCACAATTTTTATCTTTACCTGTTTCAGCACGTTCTTCAATTTCTCACCGGTACACGTTTTCGCAGCACCTCTTCCAGCCGCGTCCGCACCTGCTCCAGCCACATCAGCCGCACTTCCTCTACCTCAGCCGCACCTCCCCACGAGTGCAGCTGCTCTTACCAAACTCGTTCCATATAATTTCATCGTCCTCCAAAAAGCAAACATTTATTGGTGGCTCTACCACAACTTACATGGCGTGTCAAGCCTCATCAATGTAACTTCATATACATAATTTTGTCATATGATCAGTACCTTCGGCTATGATGAAATACATTGTACTCCCTCCGTCCTGAAATAATTTTTCTGTTTGGGTTGATGGCACGGTAATTAAGGAATAATGAGAGTGTGAGAGTAAAAATAAAATAAAAGTAAGTAAG
>JAWWMW010014920.1:0-18019 GCA_035048345.1 Echeveria elegans
TAAAGTCTCATCAATTTAGCACATACTCCACTACGAGTACCAAGGAATGAGTGTCTTATAAAAAGACTCCACTACCATTATTAGACTAGCCGTTAATGAAGAGAAGCTAGTTGAGCCTGAAACCTCTTGATGATGTAAACCAATAAAGCAAACCAACTCCATTTGAACCCTTCGTATTCAGAAAACTAACAGCATATCTGCTCACTTGAATAATAAACAAGTTTTGAAGACCTGAGTTGAATATTTATTTCTTCTCACAGGGCTGTCTGATTTCCATCTTACTGCTGAATTGAATGTCTTTTATTGCCAAGTGAATAGTAGGTGTTGTTCTTTCTTTCTTTTATTGTTGGAAAATGTTGTATTTAAGTATCAGTTTGTGTAGCATTTTTTGTGTGTGAAACACCAACATATTAAATTTCTTCTTCAGAATTGTGTCGTTACTTTTTGTGTGTGTGAAACACACCGATCACATTTTGACCTCGTCATCGTTAAAAATACGTTGAGAACGGAAACAGTGTTGATACAACTGCTACTAGTAACTGTAAGCATTGTCTCAAAAACACGATGAATAAAAAAAATAGTGTTGTAGAAGCTTCACAGTTCACACCCACACACTCGATGATCTGCTCATGCTCGAATAAAGAAATCGAATAAATTTGACAGCTTTGACTCGTGGAAAAACTGACATATCATGGCATTTACGACACATGTAATGTAACATAATCAACTACCTATGTCAGCTTTTGGTCGATCGACTGCACAAATATTAAACATGAGCACAAAATCACTTGCACTTATTTCATTATTCGGTAAACTGGTAAATTAGATGGATTAGTGCGGAAGATGAACACTACAACTAATTAAGTGTATGCACTAAAGTCACCGCAGTTCTCTCTCTCTCAAGGTCAATATCAGTGTTAGAGGAGTGCGCTTAACAGAAAATTCCATATCGACCAAATCAACCATGCACGTTGATGTTCACGTTATCATGTTAATGTTGTTGTTGTTGTCAACTAACCCAATCCAATCTGGTCTTCCATCATCTTTCACTATGTATTTTAGTCCCAGAAATATATGTTCACCGGAGTTGATGAGTGATGACTAATTTTCGTCACCATTATTCTCAAAGTTGAACGTAAGGAATAAGTAATGGTAATATTCTCAAGTGTCAAAATTAAATAAAATTCTAACTCTAGAATTTCCTAATTAATACATTTTTTATTTCGACGGTCCTTTAGAATTTATACCTTTCATCCTAAATATATTTCTCGACCATTTAGTAATAGTTTGCAATGTAGTAGTAGTTAGTAGATATTTATTCTAGTCGAAAAGATTAAATTCGTTAAGTGGATTTCGTCATTGGTCGGACACCAACTTAGATGAGATCAATAGAGAATTAAGATGCGTAATAGCAAGGGATAAGTGAGATACATTCATCACTAACCTAAACAAAAACAAGAACAATGGTATGGTTATGTTTATGGTTTGCTTATGACGACTTATATGTAAGTATGGAGTTAGTAGAATTGATGTGTGAATTGTTGATGAAGGTACCTTGGTTTTTTGTCCAACTTCACCTCTTGGAAACTTCCATTCCGCCACATCACCACACTTTTATTGGGCTTGTTGTTACATCATTTGAAGCTTCGGCTAAAATCACCGGTTCGGCCCATTTAGCCAACTAAGCTAACAAGAAGAAATGGATTCAAGTCAGGTAGGAAACAGTTGCATAAAACCCTAAGAATAGTGATCATGAGTTTCTTGCTGGCAAAGTTACATATTTGTATGTATCATTTCCAGTTGCAAACGAATTAAATATATATAAAAGTGTCGTTTTTTATTCCTAGAGTTTTGCTTTACATGTTCTAGAGGTCTCGTTTCAATACAAAGCCGAATATGGAGAAAATAAGTAGCTATGGTTTAATAACCTAATTGACACAGACAAAATACACTCGGCTGTTTGTAATGGTACGTAAAATAAACAAAAACAATAAACACATCTCTCAACCTCTGATCATACATTAGGGTAAAGCTCCACTGCAATGCTGCAAATCACTAACATGCATGAATTATATTCCAGTTCTCCAATAGTTATTCTGAATATATTGATTGACCGCGCTTGAGACATATCATTTTGTCATTGTTGCTTCAACCGTTTGCTGGGTAATATCTGTCAAAGAACTCCTTAATCATGATGTTGTTTCGTCCACCGCCATTCGCGCCCTTTCTTATTATTGATGGCTCCTCAGTTTGAGTGCTAGGGTTTTCTGAATGATTTTCGGATAAGAGAGCTGCTAGTCGCTGCTGCTGTAACATCCAATGAAGCTCTTGGTTGATGAAGCTTAAAGACTCGATATAGGATGCTAAGTTGGTATGAACAGTCATGGAACTGTTAATGTCACTAATACTCTTTGTCTCATATGTGCCATCAAACCCTGTCATCAGCGTAGCTACTGCAACGGAGCTTTGATGATGGCCAGAGGTAAGTTGAGACGTGTATGTGCTATGATTAGAATCATAGGAGGGCATGATTGTGTTATAATTGCTGAAACTGGATATAGGAAACATGGAATTGGAGTCAAGTTGAAAATCCATAGCAGGGTTGAGAAACCCTAGGGAAAAGTTGAGTCCCTCACCGTTGCATTCCATGACATTTCTCTCATATGAAGAATTATGATTGTTGGAGTTTGATATCTGCTTCATTTGCCTGGTTTTCCTACACCCACCGCCGATGGGCACATTGCGTAGAGCTCCACCTTTGGTCCAGTACCGCCTACATGCCTTGCAGTAGTGACGTGGTTGAGAGAGGTTGTAGTTATTGTAGTAGCAGAATTTGGTGTTGGGGGAATCGCATCTAGGGCATTTTTCGTGAAGTTCTGGTGGCGGCGGCTTGGAACCTTCTTTAGGCATAGACTGTGTGATAACCTCGGCCAGAGTTTGATGACTATCCGGAGACATGATGGAACTAGAGCGAAAAGAAGGTTGTTTTTTCAACAAGTGGCCGTGGATAAGAGCTAGGGTTTTGTAGTGTACTTATATTGTAATTTTAAATGAAGCTGCAGTGCTGCACCCCGGTTGCCTTTTAGAAGAGGCAAATATACTGTACAGGTGGGGAAGCCATTACGTGATGATTGGTTGGACATAGGAGAGGGTATCATGTGACCTTGATCACAAGGAAGAGAGATGCGCCCGACAAAGGGCGTTCTGGCATGGATATAATTCAAGTGTCATAGAAATTGTAGCATTTGAATACGTACACCTGAAATTCATAGTCAGGGCTACTGTATTTTAGTCTAAATATTGTTTTTTATATATTAATTTGTCAATAACTCGCATTTTTGCCATATGTGTTTACACATATTTTATCGAAGCTTAAACCCTAACCTAAAAATCCACAATAAGTATTGCATACAGACAAACATGGTGAACAGGGGAGACAGAGAGAAGGGGATTTAAGGTTGAAGACAGGTTGGGATGGCTGGATTCTCGTGAGACCCGGCCTAATGTATCCTCCCATCACACATCAGATATTATTACATCTTATAACAATGGTGACATCTCACCATGATCACACGAGTCTCCTAATCGTTTTTTAACTGATTATTATGAAAAACAATACCCCCCAAAATTCTTAATCAAATAACTACTTATCACATTTGGAAGTGAGAACAAGCTCATGTGAATGCTTAAGCGTTGAGAAAGTTTAATTTGGATAAATCTCTTCACATATTATATGCTCTGGTCTATAATCCCTTAACTAGCTAAAAGGAAAAAGAAAAAAAAAAACTGTGGCAGCAAGCACCTAAGCACTTATAAGTAGTCTCTAAATCTAAAAAATGCACATAGCTGTGGATTTTACTCAATATTTCATCCTCAATTTTGGTCCATATGGTGGATAAACCAAAAACGGAAAATCAAACAAATTAAGTAATATTTATATAATAATTTTGAAATACGGAACAAGTAGCTGGAATAGCTCAGTTGGTTAGAGCGTGTGGCTGTTAACCACAAGGTCGGAGGTTCGACCCCTCCTTCTAGCGGTTTTTTTCGACCTTTTTATCATTAGAAATTTTGTTGACTAGTTTACCATACTTGGGCTATTCTTGGCCCGGCCCGTTACTTTTGCAATATTTATTGTCAGCTGATTTGCTGATAATTTTGTTGATTTCGTGATTAATTAGCTTTTTATTACTATTATTATTTATTTTAGCTTTTTTGAATTCAAATGATTTCCATTATTTTTTTATTCTATTCCTAGAGTTAAAATTTATTTTCATTCTTTGTCGGATTCGTATCCTTGAAATGATTTTCATTTGAACCATCAAAAAGAATATCAGTTTAATTACAACTCATGTCTGCTAAGTAAATCAAAATGCACAATCCCTATGTTATCCTTTCTCGCCGAACAAATATGTATCGAGTATATAAACATACCTAGAGCGCATCAACTAACCTAACACAGCCCGTTGTATTCAATTTAAAACTCTATGATCTCTAGCTAGTGTACAACATTACTATAATATCAATGACTAGCCTTCATAATTAACACAACAAGTGTCCACTTTTTCTCTAGTGAACCCTAGTTTAGGAGACTACCCTCCTTACATAGGATGGTCCTTGTATAACTTTGGATCGTGTGTTATGCATGGGTATGTATTTATTCACACACAGGTAGCTAGGGTTTCTAGTTTCAGAAGCAAAGAGAGATGATGATTAATTTAGCACTAGTGCATGGCATTAATCCATGTATGCTTTTTCAAAAGTTAGTTTTAAAAATCAGTTTTTGAACTGTACAAAATTACATGATTGAAAGAACTAATTTTAGTACTAGTATGATATGATATTTTAAGCTCGGACAATAAGGTTATCTAGATTTTCTTTTTAAGTTTAATATTCGTATTAGGAGTAACGGTCTAGCAACCGGTTGCTCGATTTCTTATTCAAGTAGGCTATAGTTTCAAGCCTACATAGTCGATGAATCGTTTCAGGTTATTTTTTGGATGTGCGCAAATTAGTTTCGATTCAAAATACACGAATTTAAGTGAATGGGATGCATGTAGTGTAGGTGAGGGACTGAGTGAGGTCCATGCAACATAAATATTGGATCAGATCGAAGTTGATGATGAGGATAAGAATTATTTGAGTTTTGTCAGCTGAAATCTGACAAACTATTACAGCTCGCATTAATGTTAACAGTCAATAGAAGAAGGTGGAAACTGATAAGAAGGCTGCTTGACTGCTGCCTCTCTGGTTTTGGGTTCTTCTACTTTTGTTACATGTATATCTCTTGTGTTTCAAAATGTGTGCTTGAAGTGCAAATACATGAGTGCACATCACACATGCATATGTTTGAGGTTTGACCCCATGAAATGGTCCATCTTTGTTGTAATAATGTTTGAATTTTGTAGGATTATTGGTCTGAGAATCATGCAGCCATGCCCAGAGTCAGAAGTTAACTTTTGCTATTTGGCCGTTTCAAACATTTGTTGTCAATCTCCATCTGAAAAGTTCGACAAAGGTCCATAGTTTGCTTAAACATTATGCATTATCAAATTAAGCTGAGATCGTAACAATTAAGCCATCTGCTAATGCAGCTTCAAAACATTGTTTATATCAACTACAAATACCAACAACAACAAAAACTATCATCTAGCAACAAAATGCAATTCGCATTTCGATCGATCGCATCTCACTCTAGCAACATTTTACAACTCCATATTATTGAGATTATAATGCCTAATTGGGATAATTAAAAATAAATAAATATGATAATCTAGAGAAATATGAATAATATCAAAGAAAAAATTTTGTGAAATTATCTAAGACTAATTGTAGTCAAATTAATCTCAGTTCTATGAAGATATAAATAGAGGTTTCCTACTGTGACGCGGGACACTTGAGATTAGGTCAACCCTAAACCTAATCTAAACTAACCAGACCTTAGCATTGTTAACTCCACTGCAATTAAGATATTTGGAGTAATTAATTAAATTGAAAATGAAAGATGAGGAGTGTTTAGTATTATTACTACCAGGCATGTGGGGCCCGGTTTGTCGGGTGGCAACTAGACAGAATCCTGAGACAATCGTGTTCGTGCGTCCCCGCGTATGCGTTATCGTTTCTTTCACTTCTCTAACTTTCTAACCCACGCATTGATTGACACGTGTCGTCTCTGAAACCTCTATACTTTTAATCTGACGGTTGGGATTACAGATTAATGTTGTTTTTCGTTAATAATAATGTAAAGTAAAATAAGTAAATAAAATGATTTTAAATACAACTCACATTTCTTGTTCAATGTCTCATTTTCTTTTTCAGTGTTTTAAAATCATATTTTCATTTTTTATATATAAATATTTTTATTCTAACAATCAAATACTCTGTATTTATTTCGCACTCATCATCTTTCCTACTTATACATCACAAAATCTCATTTTCTTAATTAGCGTGTTCAAATTCGAGAAGTATATTGAGGGGCAATTCAGTAAAATTTTCATGCAAAGTTAAATTTAGTGGAATTTTCTTCTCTCGTGAATGTGGTGTGATTATTTTAATTGATTAGGACTAATGACTCTCCCTATAATTTGACTTGATTCTACTCGTACGTTTGTTTTGATCATAACAAAAATGGAATTATTAAGTAATTGTTTTCATATATTGCCCGTTGTGCTTGGAATAATCGACTCGATGACAAACACCTCGGGCTTATTTCAATGCATTTTGGCAGAGTCGCCAGGAGGGGAAGTCTGTCTGATCATCATTTTTTGTTCGACTTCTTTTACTATTAGGTCATTATTTAGCGGCTGCAAACACAATTCAGTTATATATATATCAAACTTAAAACTCAATATATATATGCAAACTAACCATTTAGTTAGCAACATGATCTAAATTCGAATTATTTATTAATTTGAAATCAAAACAGTTTATTGAATAACATACCTAAATTCACTATTAATGCGCTTTGTATTATTCTAATTTCTAAAAAAAAAAGGAGGAAAAAGAAGAACAGAAATGAATTTAAAATGGGAAGGTGTGGTCCAGGCGTGGGTAGCTTAATGATGCCTGTCAAGACCATCTATTAGTACTCATGATCATCATTTTAATAAGTATTCGTTCCGTTCTGATTCGTTCTTCTTATTTAGTTTGTGACATATTTTTTTAAAAATAATAAGAGTGTGAGAGATAAAATAAGATAAAAGTAAGTGAGTAGAGAATAAAATATGAAAGAGAAAGAGAGTGTTATGTGAGTGATAAAGTAAGAAAGAGAACTTTCCGTAATGAAAATAGGAAGAATAAAAAGAGACACCAAAAATGGAAACAGAAGAACAAAAGAGGACAGACGGAGTAATTAATTATCATTATCTCTTCTTTTCTTTTTGAATATTCCTTCTGTTAATTTCTTTCTATTTTCCTTTTTGATATTTCTATTTCATATTTTATCGCTCTCAATACTTTTTTCCTTAATTTATTTTCACCCACTTATTTTTTTTATTTCTAATTTTCACTCTACTTATTTTTCAATAATTGTGTCACAATCCTATTTTATGACGGTATGAGTATATAATTTTTTTTTACATATGAAACAGTTTTACGTATTCTATGTGTATAAACCTGTCTAGTTACCAAAACAATGACATCAAGGCGAATTTTAGTCAAACAAAGTCGTATGATACAATATTACTGTCGGCCACGCAACTGCAACTTTTCTATCATGTGAAATCTTTACGTACAATAAACGTTGTGAAGAATTGACATAGGGAAGGACATCAATGGTTTGGTCAAAACTCACTCAAACCATCTTATTGATACTACGTACTTAAAATTAATATTAATGGTTCGTTATTTATGCCTCGATTTTTGAGTTTTTAGTCGATTTAAAATGAGTTGAATCAAGTTAAATCGTTGTAGTAGTATAAGTTGTAGTTTATGAGTTTATTTTAGATATTTTAAAATTTGAGCATATTTTATTATTTGTTACACATCTTTTTAACTCGATTTTATTATATTTTATCACATTGAAAATTTTAACTAAAGTTGATTCGAAATGAGTCAAGTCGTTTTCCAAGTCGATTTTTTAAGTCATAAAGAACACGGATAATATTTGAAAATATCAAAAAAAGTTAATCTAATGCTTGCTGTTATGTTCAATGACACCATTTTGAATGGAGTTCAATTTTTCATTCTAAATATTTATGTTATATTAGCGGACTTCTCATCGTCCCGACGGAAAAACGACGTGAAGAGATATTTGTTGTCCTGATTTCACCCGTCGTCTTGAATGCGCAATCAAATCGGTCAAATATGATCGGGACTCGGTCGATCAATTTTTTCTATAAATTTTGGGTGTGAATTATTGGATTTGACCGGTGGTCAAACCTTCAAAATGTGGTGTATGCCTTCTTTAAGCAACGCATGCGCGATATTTTAATAAAAGACAAAAGAATAATTTGTTATGTAAGCATTGCAAGGCTGCGTGAGGGATTTGGATGTATTGACATGATTTATATAGCGTAGATTTTTCAAGTTCTTGAAGTAGTGTAAGCGATGTTTAATAAAGAGCGTTTTGGGTCTGAAGCGTTTTGGGCCTGAGCTTGTAAATTAAATAAGAGGGGAGAGGTAAATTCAAAAAATTCATATCTGAGCCGTCGACCATGGTCCCTATTCTATTATATAATAGATATAATATCTTATATTTAGAGTTGTGAAACTGCCAGTTCGTTTGTTATCTCTATCCGAATATGTAAAATATATTAATTAAGATTCTTAAAATGTACATTTTTTTGTGTGAATCATAGTTGTCTAAACGATGTACTCCATAAACATAAATTTTTATTTTGATTGTAAATGAGAGATTGATGATATTATATACACAAAAGGTATACTACCCCACAAAGCTAAAGCATGATAATGATATTGAGTTGCGCGTATAGATGACACTTGAAAATATATGTTGCAAACTTTTACATATTTGTCTAGACAAATGCTATTCTCACTTTTCATAATTTTCGATTTCTTGCAAAATTTTCCCTTTTCATGTAACTTGTGGTAATTTGCTTTCTTATTTTCTTGCATGCATGTCAACACCTAATTTGATATTAATTGTGCATCTCTTGTCTCAAAATGGTACATTAGGTCGTTTAAATTAAGCAATTGTGTCTATCCTAGTGAAAGTAAATTAAACTCAATAGCTGACCTAAAGTATTAATCTAGAGTTGGGCCTATGACCAAAAGTGTGAGTTTTATTTCTTGACCAAGCAATACAAATATTGATATTTTGAAATTATTAAATCATTGGTATCAATCAAATACTTAATTTATGTTTCTAAATTTTTTGAATAGTATGAATCAGAAACTTATGACATGAGACTATGTTACTACTCCAAAAACTTACAAAAATAAATTACTATCAAAACATTCATATTTTAACTGTATCTTAAATATTTATAAAAAAATGAATAATGTATTTTATGCTTATATTAATTGTGGAAAAGACATTTGTGGAAACACGGGTAAATGAAAAGCAATCGTAAAACTGTCAGTAAGACAGTAACGTAATAAAAGGGCACTTTCGTCATTTTAAGCAAAATGAAGAACGCAACCAAGCAACCCAGACCAAGACCAGGCTGATCCCCTTGCCAATTAAACACCCCACAAATTCTTTTCTACAGTTAAACCCCTTTCTAAACCCAATATATTTTTTCAATAATTTGTTCTCCTATTTCATTTCGGAATTCCAAAATTAAAAAGTTGGTTTTTAGTTTATATTTTACAATATTTCTCATAATTGCTACAAAGATTTCAAATTGTATGGAATTCAAAAATATTTATTCGTATGTTGTAATGACAGTAAACTTAAAGGACTGAAAAATAAATAACAGTGCAACGCCAGTTAACGGCGGAAGATACAAATCCTAACTCAATCACAACCGTCCATCAACGTCGTACACCGAAACAATCTGCAGCATCACACCACACAAACAAACAAACCAAATACAGTAGGGCCCAACTTTCAGAATCTTTTACAATAAAAAATTCAAAAAAACCCCGCAAGCCGTAACATATTCTCACTTCCGCCCCCAAAATCCCGTAAACATATTTTCACTTTCGCCCCTAAACTCTCACTTATTTTTGTATCAAGTTTCTGCAGAAAAAAAAAAGAAGCTTTTGTTGCTTTGTACTTAAATGAAGGGACCTTGAGCAGCGCCATTTCCACCCTTTCTTCTTCGGCCGCTCTGTATCTCTACATAGAGCTTCTGCATTTCTCTAGTTTCTCTGTACTGAAGCTTGAGTCTCCAATTTCCGGTGAGTTTTTTTGGTGATATTTTCTTTATTTTCTGATTTGTATTTTATTTTTGTTTGTTGGGTTTTTGTGTGTTGAGGTTGTTGAAAATTGAAACAACTGGTTCATTTTTTTGTGAAAAGTTTTTTGGGTCTGGTGGTGGATCTGTGAGTTTGTGGGTTTTTTAAGGGGATTGAGTTGAGGAGGGGAAGCGAAGGGGGATGAGCTGAGGATTTGGGATGTTGGTTGTCTAGATTTTTTTGGGTTTTTGTGTTGGTTGGATTTGGGTTTGGTTTTGGAAATCGTGTATTTTGTGTGTTTTGAATTTTGGTACATTTTGAGCTGTTAGGGGTTTGCTTTTGTGTGAATTTGGATCTGTACTTCTGCAGTTTAGGGCTTTGCTGTGTGCATGGTGTGATTCACTTTCTACAAGAAAATTTTTGGGTTTTGTTGTTGTTGGGTTTCTCTATTACTTTTTAACTTTTTAGGGTTTGTGTGATTGGAAATATATGACTTGTTGTATGTAAGAGAACTTGATAGAGGACTCTAAATGTTGATAGATTTGGTGTTTTCAGGTTCAGTTTGTTGGATTTGATGGGTTTTTTGTGGATGCAGGTTGGCTGACTTTTGTTTTCATTTTGTAGCTGCTGAAAGGATTGAAGCTTGATGTCTCCACCTCTGCTGGGTGTTGAGGGAGGAGGTGGGCATGTATCTTTAGGGCCGCCTCCTGCGCCGATGGATCGTACTACTCAGAATGCAAGGGATCTTAAGGAAAGTAATTATCTTGGTTTGGCTGATTGTTCATTACTTGATTGTCCGTTGGGGGCGAATGGAAACAAACTTAATTTGAAGGCTACTGAGTTAAGGCTGGGTCTTCCTGGATCACAGTCTCCTGAAAGAGAACAAGAGTATTGTTTGGATGAGAAACAGCTGTTTCCTTTGCTCCCTTCTAAAGACGGGATATGCTCTTCGTCACACAAGACAGTTTTCTCAGGCAGTAAAAGAGGATTTTCTGATGCTATAGAAGGAAACTGGATGTTTCCTGGAACTGTATCAAAGACTGAAATTCAGCAGTCTTTGGCGCCTAAACATGTCGTTAACTCTGCAGTTAATGTAAGGACACCAGTGATAACTGGTCAGCAAGCTAACCCCAGGGAAGCAGCGCCTAAGGCACTACGAGAGGAAACTGTTGGAGCTAATCAGATAGCCGACTCTAATAACAGTAGCAATCCATCTGCCACCAAGTAAGTATTGGTTAACATAAATGATTCTTTACATTTGATGTTTGAATTTTGATTCATCATTGTAGTGATTGTGATTGAGCGTTAAATTGGTATCACAGGGCACTGGTAGTTGGTTGGCCTCCTATCCGTTCATTCCGTAAGAATTCTTTGGCTAGTACTGCTAAGAATAATGATGAAGTGGATGGAAAACCTGGTCCTTGTGCTCTTTTCGTCAAGGTCAGCATGGATGGTGCTCCTTATCTGCGGAAAGTTGATCTGAGAAACTATTCTTCATACCAAGTACTTTCATCTGCTCTTGAAAAAATGTTCAGCTGCTTCACCTTAGGTGAGTTAATTCCATAAAGTCAGAATGTAGCTCTTTTACTGCTGCTCAGACATCATCAGTACTTCATCCTGTTGTTGACGATAATTCTAACAATGAGTTCAGTTGAAATATTTTCTGAATCAATGAGAATATTTTTAACTTTTGTAGATTTGGTTTGTCCTGAGAACTGAAATCTGTTGAGCGCTGATGTAATCATGTTTTATGAGGTGTATAGGTCAGTATGGTTCCCAAGGTGGGCTTGAGAAGGGATCACTTAGTGAAAGCAAGCTGAAGGACCTTTTGCATGGATCTGAATATGTTCTTACTTATGAGGACAAGGATTCTGACTGGATGCTTGTTGGAGATGTACCATGGGAGTAAGACTCCTCAACCTTAAAAAAATCGGTTGACATTATTTCAGTTGTTGCTTTTCATCTTAAAATATGTTGAAAATTTGTGAACTGCAAATAAGTTGTTGGTTGCCATCTTTATTTAGTAATTTCATGGAACTAAGTACACTAAACATGACAAAATCTTTTGAATGTAATCGTAGAGCCTCTGGGTTACCAAGAATTAGATTGTAAACTTAGTCTAGGGGACTGTTTATATACTTCGTTTATGTCGTGTCTGAAAGTACCTCCCTGTTTAGCTGAAGTGCAACACCACTGTTGGTAGGGTTCACAGGCTTTTCCAATCTAGCCAGTTTTGCATAAGAAGTTATGCATGACAAAACTAAGGGCCTGTTCTAAATTTGGTAGGGATGTACAGTTTACTAACTTTTTGAAATTGGTTGCAGGATGTTCATCGACACATGCAGGAAACTGAAGATCATGAAGAGCGCTGATGCCATTGGCTTAGGTTCTTTTTCTCAAACCCTCAACATATTGCTCTTTGCCTGCTTCGTGCCATTCTGACTCAAATCATATCATAGATACTGCATAATCAGTTGCTCAAAAGATAGCTCATTTCTTTATGCATTTAAGAAGTGAGAACTATTAGCTGCTGGAACTAAATATCATAGCACAGTATCTCAATGCCTTGTTTGCTGCATGAAAATGTGATATGTTTTCGACGACCCCTAGTGACTCATCACCCTATTTATTGTTTGTTGCAGCAGCAGCAGCACCCAGGCCTGCCGAGAAGCCAAATAACCAGAAGTAGTCTTCTACAAACCCTTTTCACTTAAGAAACGCGGATGGACGGCAAGCTTCTCTTCTCCAGCCTATGTTTTGATTGCGAGCGGGTCTTTAATTATAGTGGTGTATGTATGAAATACTTATTCGAAGGTCTGCATATTATGGTGTGTATTACTTCAAACATGTCTACTGTCTAGTTTATTGTATTAAGGAAAGTCCATTTGTGTTCATTTGTTCACATATTTCAACCATTTTGTTATCAAGCAAACCAACAAAACAGTACCCAGTTCTCTTGTTATGCCAAACGACAGCGTTTTGGCGACTCGAGTCTGAATGCTACGATTTGGCTGCGAAAATGGCAGCGACGGTGGAACAGGCAACCGTTGACGTATCGATTGGTTGACTTCGGTGTCGTACTTCGATTGCGCGATAACGATCCACACATCAACGCTTTCTGCAAGTGGCTTGTAACCGATTGATCGAACCATTTATCAAAAAAGCCCTAGTTTCAAAATTTAATCGTTTTTGACAGAGTTGCATCCGATTCATACAACACTTATTGCATTGATCGTCTTGTCTTTTAAATTCCAGGTCAGCGAATTGTGACGCTAGTGGTATGGATTTTTATGGCGGCATGATTAGTGATGGTGATGGAGTACTACTACTACTACCACTGATTATGAATACTTGGTATGATGATTTTTTTAATTATTATTTAGAGAAGTATGTGTATTTAGAGTTTGTAGATTTTATGATTGCGTGAAGGCGAAGCTTGTAGTTTAGATGAACGAATACAAGTGGATTTGTGATATGGTTATTTAGGGATTTTATTTTGCTGTAGGACGCATAACAAGCTTACCTGTGGTTTGAGTTTTTCTTGAAGATGTGGGTGTACCAACTCGAGAAGATTCCTTTTGTGAGTATCTATTGATCTGTCGATTAGTTAGGAGTAGTATTTTTCTGAAACTAAAACTTGGTCGGTTGGTTTGGTATATGTGTGACTAGGTATGTTTGTGATGAGTATCTGATGTTTGTATTCCATTTATAAAAGATTGATGTGTTGTTTGTGCGTTGGTTAAATCAATCCGCTCATAACCTATTCAGCATAGAATAAAGTTGGATTTGCAGCAGACTGGTTTTAGTAAGTAGTTGTCATTACCAGAAAGTGTATCCATTGTATTTTTATACAAGAATTTCGGTATCAAGACTAGATGGTTGTACTCGCAGATGCATATTTATGTACCTGATGGTGAAAAGAATTTGGCCTGAAACGGATGTTGAAAGATGGGGAAAATGAGTAAAATCAGAATACTACAAAGACAAAATTAAAAGTCCCCTAAACGTTCCTTTTCATCCAAACTGCTGGATGATAATGATTTGCATGAGGCACACAAAATAAAGCTCGATCACTCTATGACCATACATGATTCATGAAGCGTCACTATTGCTTACTTATTGCTATGGCTAACTGATTGATCAACATATTGGTGTCAATTATTCCCCAATAGGAAGTTCATTAGTTATATTTCTCTATGTGCTCTAATTTGCCACATCTCGGTGTGATGGTCCATAGAATTCATTCTCATGATTGTGGGCAATCGCAAAAGACAATCAGGTTGTTCCATCCTTTTCTGGTTTTAAATCGTTTCTGTTCTGGGATTTCTCATTCTTCTACTTCCCATTGATCAGATACTTTGTCTCGCATTCTTTCTTGAACCCCAGTGCAGCTTGCGGAATTTTACTGCTATGTAAACCATGTATCTGATGTTGATCATACCAAGTTAGTATTGACTGTGTTATTTACTACAAATATTAGGCCATAATTAAATAACATAGATATAGGAGCCGTTGGTATCATGTCGAAATTAGTTGTATCACAATTATTCCCTCATTCCATTATTATCATTATGCAGCTTTGACAACTCTTCCTTGGACTGCTGCTTGCTGTGAAAATTTGATACTACAACTGAGTGCAGATAGGCGGAAAGTTCTACAGATTTGGCCAAGATGAGATAGCACTACAGCACGCAGGTTCTCAGAATCCTATGCTATAATGGAATATATAAGATAGAACAGAATATCATGTCGATAAAAAATACTGAGGCTGGGTTGAATTGCATTTAGTTTAGCTGTCCCAGTCAATGCAGTACTGCAGTGCCAGTACCTAGAGATGGGTACTCGTAATTGCATAACTTTCATTAATGCCCAAGTTTGCAATTCACAATTTCTCATATAGCAGTATGGTGTCCTTTATATTTATTAATAGCTATTAATCCGATCACACAAATGGCCTGCAGGCTGATCTTCTCCGTCATTATTTATTATAGGCGTGTGCTGCTACATGATGCCCATCTATTGCTGCAATATGAGACTTGGGAGGTGCATCAGGTCCGCGCCATAAATTATACACTGTATGGTTGAGCTCCTTGCTAAAATATATGCGAGGAATATAAGTAGCATCAAAAATATGTCTCTAATATCTTTTTACTTAGCATAACAATATAAATTCTTAAGGTGGTGGGGATTCTAGCAGTTAATGGTTCATGATATGTGATCCAATAATGTTAGCGAATCAACCACCAGCAGCAAAGGAACCTTTGCCATTGTTTTCACATTTTTATATCCATTATTTTCATAATATATGCAGCATTAGCTTCTTCCCCTCCTGCTTATCCA
The DNA here is from genome assembly GCA_035048345.1 of Echeveria elegans. Classification (NCBI taxonomy): domain Eukaryota; kingdom Viridiplantae; phylum Streptophyta; class Magnoliopsida; order Saxifragales; family Crassulaceae; genus Echeveria; species Echeveria elegans. The sequence continues at coordinate 15,643 of JAWWMW010014920.1, forward strand.
TGTGCTTTCACCTAATGTTATATTGAGTATTAAATACTAATGTTGTTTGTTAAACTGAATAATACAGTAAGTGGTACCAATCCTGGAATGCATTTTTTCTTATATACTGTAGTCTCATTTATTAACATAAATTCCATTTACTCATTGCAGCAGTAGCTGTTGTTTCAGTACATTCGGCAAAAGTCACTGAACAGTTGCCAATCCGCAGGACCTTTAATGAGTGAGGTATTATTAACTCTAGATCTACTACTAGTCTTAAATGCTGTACCAGTAATGCAGTGCAAGTACATAAAATTGTTCAATGGATGACTGGCATTATGTTGACTGATTAACAAACAAGGTACTAATTAAGCGAAAATCTGTACTTTCATTGTTTTATAACAACTTCTACATATTTGCATTTACTACTGCATATCTCTGGATGTGAATGCAGAGTAACATGTAATGTATGTTCCAACTGGCTTATGACTGGCAATTGGAAGTTTAGACCCTTATAGGGATTATAACTCATCATTTAAAGAATTAGCTAGTACTTCGCGAAACTGGAAAACTGTATCGTCAACTTGATTCTTAAAATATTTTGAAAAGTCATAGGCGGATCTTTTACTTGGGATATCGCATTCATCTCATGTGCAATGTGGTTTTCTTAACAATCATGTTTGCTAAGTTGTGGAGTATTACTTAATTAATATGATTGCTCATTTGTTTAATAGTCTGTTTTTGGTTTGAGTGCGCATTTGATTATTGTAGAGCAGCGGTGGTAAGTGGAAGCATCTCATGTGTTGGAGGACAAACCGGCCCCAATTCTGCCTCCAATGAACCGTTAAAAAATTAACTATTAGCGACTCATTTCATCATTCTTAATGATCATGATGAGGAAGGCCTTAATAATCTCTAATTGTGAGTCCTCTCAGATGTTTTTGATTTCTTGAAGTCAAATGCCGACTTTAGTTATAAGATCCTTAACTATGCAAAGTATGATATTCATTCTTATCTTGTTTATTACACCGTCCTTGTATGTTGTATATCATTTTGTAGAGTATGGTCTAAGTGAACCTCTCCATGTGCCACCGAAGGTTTAGTTTCCAGCGTTCTTATTGATAGTATATTTAATTACCGGCAAGTGTTGATATCATGTACTCTTAGATATATATCACATGTAAAGAGTTCAGTCATTTTCCCATTCGAGCCTACATAGTCATCCTTTGAGTCATGAAAACGTCCATAGAAGTACCGCTCCCACATGTTATGGTAGATCAGATTTTGACTATGAATTTAACATTTATGAATATTGATCGAGACCTTTTCCGGTTTCAGGGTTCAGGTTGGAGAAATCAAATATCGAAGACTCGACGGGCTTACTAAATTTCGAAGGGGATGGCTGCGTACACTGCAGATTTGGTAAAGTTTAAACTTTGAAAACTTGAAATGAGTGTCCTGATGGTTAGTTCCATGCACAAAATGATTAATTATGAGACCTTCACTTATCTTAGTCTTACTTAATTATGCATTAGCTTGAGATTTGAGTGAGAGATAGGAAGGCTCCATACTAGATGTGACAAATTGGACCATTTATTTAAATGGTCAATAAATATTTCATTAAAAAATTCATTTACAGTTCATTTAAAAATCACTTTTACTAAATTGATTGTTGAATTCATTTACAATCCACTAGCAATTTAGTGAGTTTGATTCATCCAATTGGCTGACTGTTGATCGGCGTTACTGCTAGATTGGCTCCATGTAAAGAGAAGATGAGTTATGCCGATGAATAGTGAGCCCCAAGCACAAGAGTTAAATCATCGGGGCATGCTACGAGTATCACTAATCAAAGTCTGCAAACAAAATTTGTTTAGGAGCATTGGTATTTAATTTTGCTAGATGTTAGAAAATACAAATGGTCTTGAATATGTTTGGAGTAAAATTTAATGAATGAGGGGTGAAAAAATGAAAGTGAATGTGTTTAAAATTAAGTAGAAAAGTCAAATCAAAGGTGTGGAGTTTCATGGGGAAGGCTAGTTCCTGTCTTTGTGTCCTCTGGGCTGCTCAGAGATTCTTACCACCTTTCCCAACGCCACAATTAATATTTATGTTTCAGATTTTACTAGATAGAGATTTTTTTAAACTGGAATACTGGATCCAAAAGGCCAGGATGTTGGCTAGTACAAAGGAGTCAAATGAATGGCTTATACTCCCTCCGCCCCATATTTTTCTTCTCATTTCCTTATTTGGTGTCCCAAAATTTTCTTCTCGTTTTCTTAAATGGAAAGTTTTTTCTTCTCACAATTACACTCTCTCTTCAATCTATTCACTTTCCACTTATTCTCTTTCCTACTTTTTACATTCTACTCATAATTTTTTTCTCTCACAATTACAC
>JAWWMW010015028.1:0-18018 GCA_035048345.1 Echeveria elegans
TAAAGAAGTTGGGAATCTGCCATAGTAGGTAAAACTAAACAGTAGTTAGTTCATACGAACATATTATTCGAATACATCATAAATTACTACTCTGAAAGGGGGCAAACTCCGCTCTCCTGCAAAAGTTTATATTTTCTTACACATACCAACTTACTCATATTTGATAGATTTTTCAAAGCAATGTAGAGGTAGTTGTTGCAGATGCCCTATTGTGATACAGTTATATCCCTGACGCGGTAAGAGGAAGGTTCTACTAAAGGAAAGACGTGAACTCCTGCAGATAGGAAAATTGGAACACTACATAAAAATTCAATCATACGATGCATATAGATTTCGATCTTGGAGACATTTTGTGTTTTTCGTTTCCTGTACCTTTTGCAAATAGACAGGAACGCGGACTCCCTTGGTACTGCAAGAATCTAGTAATAGAGCGTACCTGCATACACAATTGACATCAGATATTAGAAATCTCTGAGGGGTTCACTTAAGTTCAAACAAGTAGGACTATCTACCTTGCCACAAATTTCCTCTACAAGCTCCCTGAGAATTGTTTCCATCTTCCTTGTCCTTCTGGTATGTTGTCAAACAAACACCAGATTAAGACAAACATTTTCTGTCATCAGGGTCTTCTTGACAACGTAAATAAACTTCAGAAGAAAAAAGAAACAGATGCAAGCATGTACTTTGGATATGAAGTTAACGATCATAAATCTTCAGTTTAGGACTCGATCTAAGCCCTTAACTTTGACATTTTAATCTAGCTAAATAAATCATATACATAACATGGGTGTTCGAGTAAGATCCTAGCTGAAATTTAGGGGGAAAGCACACATCTATAGTTGTGCTGGGAGCGGTGGAATTGGTGGAGGAACTGGAGGAGTACATGTCCTTTCCGCCATATTAGAGTGATGAACTCAAGTGACATGGCTGACCTTTCTCTTGCTTACCCATTCCTGAACTTTTCTACCAAATTTGAATATGCAAAAAAAAAAAACTCAAAACAAACTGATCAAATCTGATCTCGAACAGCTGAACAAATTGAAAAGGATGTCATTTTTCACAACCTGGAGTTCCGTCTTAGAACCCCAATCATGCTGATGGATCTCATTGGCCTGAAAAAATCCTAAAATCAGAAATTCAAATCTATAAACTAGTGTAAAAAGAGACGCAGGCCCAGTTAGATCAGATCAGAATTGATTTAGAAACAGTGAAAATGTTTGATATTTGACATGAAATTGAATAAAACACCCACTGTGGGAAGCGGAGGGAATATGGAGGCGAAGATCCCGGCGGAGGCTGATGTTGATGTTTTCTGGGACTCTCCAAAAGACCCAAATAGCTGAGAAGTGAATTTGAATGAAGATGATGAACTCTATTTCTTCCGACTCTCCAAGATGAATTGAAATTCTAATCGATTTCTCTCTTCTATAAAACTTGTTTGTTGTTGCTGAAAAAATGACGATCTTTATCAGACACAACCAAACCAAACGATGACACAATAACTACCTCTTCAACGTCCTTAAAAAGCCTGTCTGACACCAGTCAAGCACTGACACTGTCGACAGGAAAAAACAAATGGGAATGTAAATGAAACTGAAATTCAGAGACAATAAGATTACGCTAAAAAATAAAGTTTAATTTCATGTATATTGTAAATGGTTATATAGACAACTGGGTATCATGCTTAGGAAATATGCAAGAGAAGTACATGGACTTTGAACTAAGATGATTTTGAATTATGGACGAAGAACAGTGAATTAATGGAGGAGCACTGAAGATAGATCATTGGCCATCGACAGCTAGGACTCAAGCTTATCTGACTGATATAGATCCATCTTGCTTCATTTTTATGAGACTGCTTTCTATGTTCCGCACTATAGGCTTGTATCTGAATTTTAAAATTAGGATTGTCAGTAGGGAATCCATACTTTATCTCAAAGCTGAAATGAGAAATTTATCAAAAGGTGAGATGAGAATATTACAGTCGAGTGAGGCTATGGTATGCCTGAGTTGATTGCTGGAGTTGCATGGATAGCTGCATCAACTCTGCGGATAATGCTTCACCTCTACTCTGCTCTTTAGCAAGCTGACTCTGCTCAAGGGAACCATGTTCAAACATAGCTTACAGTAAGAATAAAGAAAAAAAAAAATGAAAAAACAAAATTGGATATTGCCTATTTCTTACCTTCAGGGAAACAATCTCACTAGGGCTGGCAGTGGCATCACCTTGGGAGTAGGGTGCATGAACCTGCTCCTTTCTCACAACTTGTCTAAGAGTGTCCGCAGCTCATCATTTTGCTTGAGACAGTCTTTCATCTGCCAATGTCGAATGATCAATTAACCAACAGCAGACCATGTTGTGAAATTGCGGTTTAATTGTTAAGAACCAGACAATGGAGTACATCCTTTAGATCGGTCCCCTGTCTGAGACATGCACAACTGCACATTACCTGAGTTTCCCAGCGAGCAGCAATACCCATGGCCTCTTGATAGGAAGCGGAGAGGTTTGTATTTTCCTCAAAAAGTCGTTCAATCTCTGTAGATTGTGAGTCAATCTGCAAGAAAAGAGATAGGCAATCACCTCGGACCATATGTTAAACTAGTAAGTAGAAACGGAAATAAGTTCCCGAACCTCAGACAAAAGTTTCTGCCGCTTGTTTCCAATCTCTCAACCATGACAGCCATATCATGCAACTGCTTCTCGAGTTTCTCTTTATCTTCCTGCACCTCCACATATATAAATAAATATTCACCAATAATCAGAATGGGTCACGAGAACACCAATGAAAGCATGGGAGGTGGTAACTAAAGAATTTTATGTTGATTATAAAATCTAATTGTGGTGGTAAAATATGATAAAATATCAGAGGTGCATAAAGGCAATATCATTTGGGTTATTTCACGCACTGATTAGCAAAAGGGAGCGGTTAATCGCACCCCCACGACAAAAAAATATGGTTAAAATTACTAAATTATCCTTTATTATACATTTCAAATTTGTTATTTAAATCCATCAATTAAAAAATAAATTTATAAAAATCATACCAATATTTTTTATTTTTTAAGATCTATAAATAGAGATTAATTTTGTATCATTTGGACACCAAAAAAAATTTAAGTTTTTATTTACATAAATACACCAACAGGCTCCGGTTTTCCAAAAGAAAAAACTGAAATTAGGCACCGGTATTTAAGGATACCGGTGCCTAGTTTCACTTTTTTTTGAAAACCTTATTGTTAAAAAAAAAATTAGGCACCGGTATTTAAGGATACCGGTGCCTAGTTTCACTTTTTTTTTGAAAACTTTATTGTTAAAAAAAAAATTTAGGCACCGGTATTTAAGGATACCGGTGCCTAGTTTCATTATTTTTTGTTTTAAAAAAAAGTGAAATAGGCACCGGTATTTAGGGATACCGGTGCCTAGTTTCACTTTTTTTTTTTGAAAACCTTATTGTTAAAAAAAAATTTAGGCACCGGTATTTAAGGATACCGGTGCCTAGTTTCACTTTGTAGTGGCCATAAAAACTGATACATGATAGAATATAGCCGTTAAAATCTAACCGTTGCAATTTTAAAAAAATCTACCTTTTCTAATGTTGTTTTTGTTATGTTTAATTATGTAATGCATTTCAATTATAAATAAAATATAATATTTTTATTTAAATTTATTAAATTTAAATTTCTTATCTTTCATTTATTTATTTTAAAAAGGAATAACTATCATATTAGATTAATAACCATAATATCTAAAAAAGAAAGATTAAGCGGGACCATGTGTAAGTGGAAATGGACTTGTACATTGGAGTAGAATGACCATTTCATTTTTAGACCCACTTTATGTCTACGTGGTATTAAAAAGTACATTTGTGTAAGTGGACTTGGGCTCTCCCATTGGAGATGCTCTTAGGTGTCTGCTTAAATTCTAGAAGTAGATGCAAATTTTAAAGGTTTATTATCGAAAACCATCTGTAAAATATAAATTTTTTTGGATAGTCATCTGTAAATTGTAATATTATCAATAGCTAATCATTAATTTTTTTACCAACAGTCATTCATATAAAAATAATCAATTCAATAAAAACTCATCCACTGGAAAATAATTCATAAAAAATAACAAAGATACTCAAAAATATTCAAAAATTCATAAAATAAATATAAAAAACTACCCAATTAGTTTCATATTTAACAAAAAAATTATGCCTTAAAAATATTTTTGTATAAATTTAATTAGATATTTCAAAATTTTACTAAATTTTAACATAAAAGTTTATCAAAAATATTAAAAAATTATTTAATAATTTTCAATTACCGTTCTGAACGTTTCTAAATTTTAACATAATTTTATTTGTTATTTTTTATTGAACAAATTATCGGTGAGTGGGTGTTTATTGAATTGATTATTTTTATATGTGTGGCTATTGGTAAAAAAAATTTTAATGGTTGGCTATTGGTAATATCACATTTAACGGATGACTATCCAAAAAAAACTACACATTTAGTTTCACATTTAACAAAAAAAATTATGCCTTAAAAATATTTTTGTCTAAAATTTAATTTGATATTTCAAAATTTTACTAAATTTTAGCATAAAAGTTTATCAAAAATATTAAAAAAATATTAAATTTTTTTAATTACTATTTTGAACGTCTCTAAATTTTAACATAATTTTATTTATTATTTTTTATTGAACAAATTGTCGGTGAGTGGGTGTTTATTAAATTGATTATTTTTATATGTGTGACTATTGGTAAAAAAATATTTTAATGGGTGGCTGTCAGTAATATCACATTTTACGAGTGACTATCGGAAAAACTCATATTTTACGGATTATTTTCGGTAATTAAACCAAAATTTAATATTTTTTTTGAAAATTATGTGAATTTTTTGCAAGTGTAAATATTTGAGAACTCATATTAATATGAAAATAAAATTCTAAAAATATCATTTTTTATGGTTATAGGATCGTATGAAAAAAATCAGAATCATAATATATTAATATAATTTTACAAGTGGTGATCCGGTCGTCCGACGAGAATTATTTTTGTTAAATTTAAATTTTTGTATTTTATTTTTAATTCCGACGGATATGCATCGACCCACTCGATTCTTATAACACTTTTGGAGGACATGGAAATAATTCTGCCTTCAATCCTCAAATAGTAATTTTAGAAAATAAAATGAGAAAACAGCTACGATGGGGATTCATCAACTTGATTAGAAAAATGTTTACAGGAATTAGTTATCATGACCTAGCTTATTACCAAATCTGTACATTATTAACATGATCAGAAATCGATGCAGTAGCAGTGGTTAAACTGAGTCGATTTATCATCCCCGACCCCATTGTCAGCTTGTGTCGTTAGCAGTGGAATACAAAATTTGAGGTTGGTTATGACATGTTCAAAACTCAGATCTCCCCAGCTAATAAAATGGAGGCCGTTGCAGTATAGTAGGTTGTGGTAGTCGTCAGGTGAGGATATTAGAAGGCTTTACAGAGGCTGTTACTCTTCATGTTAGATGAACATTGCTGTGGCATAGGGTTGGTGGGGCTACAGAGTCGGCTTCTTTTTGGCTCTGAGATTCTAACATGTGAAATGGCATCAGTCAGGGCGTCAACAAGGTCACAGTCATCGTCGTCGTCAGAACTATTGTCACCATAACTGCCAGTGGAGTCATCTTCAAGGCATTTTCTGAGCCTTGTTTTTCTGTTGAGTGATGCCGTAGCTAACTGGCTGTTTGTCAACTTCGCTTCACCTTTTGATTTCAATTTCAATGATAGTGATTTTAGCACACGGTCAGTGTAAAACAGAATCCACGGATGACCTGGGAACCAAAATTCAGAGCAAGAGAGTCAAACTAAATACACACAGTGAGCCGTAGCAACAGGCAACAACAAACACTTATTTCAGGTAATATCAATTTCAAAAATGATATAAAGTAAAATCCTTAATACTCACATTCACTCAGTTTGAGGCATAAACATAGAACCACCAAAACTTCAAGGCCGAACGAAAAATCAAAGAAACTTGAACTAAAACTCTGTAGCTTGAGCTCGAGCCAACAGATTCTATTACAAATAACTCAGATTGGTAAGTTCATATATCATCTACTACAGAATGAGGGCGAAAGTATTACTACAGAATGAGGGCGAAAGTATGGCAAATAGCAAAGCACAATGTCATCACTAATTCATTTCCATATTATGAACCCAATTAATCAGAGTCATACAAAATGAGAAATTCATCAAGGATTATACTAGAAAATTACAGCGGGCAAGAAACTTACTTTGCACTTCTGCAGCTGTTATCCTTGCAGATGTATCCCTAGTCAGCATTCGCTCAACCAAGTTGCGAGCCGGCTTAGATATGAAAGCCCATGGTCCAGAGTTGAAATCAAGCTTCACATTCTTAATTGCCTCGAATACAGCTTCTAATGATTCCCCTTGGAACGGGAGAGTACCAGCAAGAAGAAGATGAAGAAGAATGCCGGCACTCCATATATCTACTTTCTCTGAATAATTTCCCAGCAGAACTTCAGGAGCAACGTATGCTGGACTTCCAGCCAAGCCATTTAGCTTCTGGCCTGCAATTTCACATTAAAAATTGACGAGAAAGGAATATATTAAATAAGTAAACAGATAAGATAAGAACCTACCAAGGTTAATGATTGCAAATCTATTTCTAAGAACATAAAATAGGAACTATTGAAGCAATTTCACTTCTTAAGCGATGACGCAATACTTTGTTAAGTTCTCAAGGTTGTTTATTGCTTTTCGCTTTTATTTCTCACCATTCGCGACTCTCATGGCTAGGCCAAAATCAGCCAATTTCATCTTCCCAGCAGTTGTGAGAAGAATATTCTCAGGTTTGATATCTCTGTGAACCACTCCCATCTCATGACAATACTTTATGACTACCATCAGCTCTTTCATAATGCTAGCAGCCCGTTGCTCTGAAAGCATACCGTCTTTATTTATAAGATCAATTAACCGTCCACCAGAGCACAATTCCATAACTAAATGAAAACAGTCCGAATCTTCATACACTGCATGAAGAGTAACTACACCAGGATGACCCGACAAATGCTGCATTATCTCAACTTCCCTCTGAACCGTTTCCTCCCCCTTCTTCAACGTCTTACACGCAAACTCAACTCCACTACTCTTACACCGACACAACCAAACCGATCCGAACTTCCCTTTCCCAATAGTCGAATCCAGCACATAATCATCCTCTAACTTATTCTTCCTACTTATCTGCATCCCAACATCAATACATCCAATCTTCCTCTTATGCCCTCTCCCACCTCCAGTCACTACCAGCGACGTACTCCCTAACGCAGGCGCCGTAACCACACCTAACCTCCTACTAGTACAGGAAGTGGCTAACTGACTTCCCACATCTTGCTCCCTACACCTCCTTTTCAACCTAGCATAATCCTCAAACGAAATATGTGACTGCCTACTTGATAAGGACGATCGTGACTCATACTCATAACTCAATCGCTTCGTCCGCGGTTCTTCCTTTTCACTCCCAGCCTCAGTACCCTTCCTCTTCTTCTTCATCATTCCAACTCAACACAACACCACAGAACACCAATCAACTTCAGTACACATAAACATAAACAAAAACAAGCATATCGCTCAGAATCTCCACAACTAAACCTGAAAATGAATCATCAAACACAAAATCAGCGACAAAAAAATACATAATTTTGGTATTCAAAAAAACAGGATCTGAGAAGCATAAAGGCAACAACTTTGGGATCAACAATCAAACCCTAAGTTGAGATCAGAAGGAGAAGAATTACGTAATGCACGGAAATCGAGGGTCGGGGAAAGGTGGATGTAGGGGAAGAAACGGAGCCCTAGAAATCGGCGATAATTGCAGTTTGGAGAAATTGCATTCGGCAGTAAGCAGCCGAAGCAAGTAATTGTTTAATTTCTTATTTATTTGGTTTTGGTTTTTGTTGATGTTTTGGTGAAGCTACGTGTCCGTGATAGAGACATAGAGTAGAGTTGGGGCTTAGGAGTGGGATTTCGCTGGGGGCCCAATTAATAAGGGAGTGTGTTATCAGGTACAAGTACATGCTGGGCCAAGGGAGTGTTGTGTTGGTTCATGGAGGAAATATTTGGAAGGAAAAAGAATCAGCGAGAGCTTTAGCATTTGCTTTTCAATTTCAATTTCCATGAGGATAATGTCGCATTTAATGATACTACTATACTTAAATGATAGTAAATCGTAATTTTCTCATTTTTCTGACTTCAATTTTGAAAGAGTAATTAACTCTTGTTTCAAATTGTTATCATTTATAACCTCATGCCTTCTAGCGGCACCTCCATTAACACAAGACAATGACATCCACGACCTCAACAACGACGATACAAGTTCTCTCTGGTGACACCTTCTAAACAAGTTGACATCCAAAGAACAATTGAATACTTCCTCACCAAAGTGGGAAGTAACAAACACTCCCTCATATAATTGTGGGAAGATATCATTGGTGGGGTTCGAACATTTGACCTCAGAATTCCTAGGAAAGATTCTATAGGTTTGAGTGAATCCTCTCGCTACAAGCCTTGCCTTGTGCCTTTCAATCTCTCTGTTGCTCTTATATTTGATGGTGAAAACCAATTTGCTTGAAACGACCTTCTTCCCTCTTGGGAGGTCCGATTCAAACCAAGTTCCATTTACTTCCATTGTTCTAGTCTCCTCTTCAATGACCTTTCTCCATACCTCATGTTCTTTGGCTTCGTCATAGGATCTTGGCACATGTCCTTCATCCAGTTTGCTAACGAACACTTGATGCTCATGAGGGAAGTTGGCCACGGAGCACACGGCTTGGATGGGATGAGCAATAGCCTTGTTGATGTAGAACACCCTTGTGTCTAACCTTGTGGAAGGCTTCCTCAATCTATTGCTCTTCCTTAGGAGCTGAGGTTCATCATGCCAAGGTTCTTCTCCATTTGATGGAGCAAAATCTGGATCATTCGAATCATTTTGACTTCCATCATCCGACTCATCTTGATTTTCCCTTTGGGCAGAATTCTCTTGAGCCTCTTCTTGGGTTTCAACTTGAGCATCACCCTCATCTTGATCATGACTTGATGAGTCAGATGATTGGCTATCATCATGGCTTGTGTTCCCCCCTTCATGATCAAGGTGAGGAGTGTCATTGACACCTTCACCTCCTTGAGGAGTGCCCCCTTGATCCTTGGGTAGGTGAAGACCAAAGCTCTCGAATATACGCCTTAGGTTCTCGGCTCTTTCGGAAGGGGAATGGGATAGATGCTGAATGTCCTCCCATTTTCCTTCCTCAAAGTATCCCTTGTCCTCCACAAACTTGACATCTCGAGATACTAGAACCCTCTTTGTTGTAGGATCAAAGCACTTGTACCCCTTTTGAGTTGGAGAGTAGCCAATGAACATCGCCTTTGTACTCTTGGCCTCTAGTTTGTTTCTTTGTTCCCCTGGGACAAACACAAAGGCACCCAAATGTACGTAAATGATCTATGGAGGGCTTGATTTTGTTGAGTACCTCATACGAAGATACATCATCAAGTATCTTGGTTGGTATTCAGTTGATGAAGTAGCAAGTCGTCACAACGACATCTCCCCATAACCGCTTTGGGACGCGGGTTTGGAACATCATAGACCGTGCTACTTCCATCAAGTGACGATTCTTCCTCTCGGCCAATCCATTCTGTTGTGGTGTGTATGAGCAGCTCGTTTGTTGTATAATCTCATACTTCGCCAAATGTTGTCTGAAGGCAATGATAGTGTACTCTCCGCAATTATATGGAACACTAATTTCAAGGCATTGATAGTATTTACTAATCCCTGGCCTCACCTCCCATGAAAATGGAACACTAATTTCCGCGCAAGTCTCTCCACAACCCATCACTACCCTACCCTACCTTCTCTAGAGAGATGAAGCTAGTTTCGGATGAATACCAAATTTCAAGACTTTTTATAAGAACAAAAGCTTGCAGATTCTCATGTCTAAAGTTCATGAGCTTTGAGCTTTTGAACTGCTGCATTGTGTGTGTGTTTTTGTGAATGAAACAAGTGTTCATAATATCAAATTAAATTTATACAAAATATTCTTAAGCCATAATTTTTTTTTAAATATGAAACTAAATAAATGGCATTCCTATATTTGTTTTCTGAAGTTTTGAATATTTTTAAATTTTTTTGTTATTTTTTTTATGAATTTTCCCGATGGGTGTGTGTTATTGAACTGATTATTTTTATATGGGTGGCTATTGATAAAAAAATATTTTAACGGGTGGTTTTGAGTAATTTCATATTTTACGGGTGTGGTTTACGGATGATTTTCGGAAATAAACCCCGAAATTTTATTACGGTGCCCCGAGTAAGCCTCTCTTATGTTTAATGGTTGAACAAAAATTAAGCATAAATGTGAATGCAAATGGGTGAGAATAATTATTCTTGGAAGGTAGCACGAAGTGAGCCAAGATAAGATTATGAGAAAAAGGAGATAGAGGGACTCTCCTTATGTGGGGCGGAAATAGCGAGTAACGGACCAAACAGCAGTCAGCAGAGACTCGGAGACATGAACTGCCGACAATGCACAACACTGAGTTGATTGAGGCTCCATCTCGGTAGTCAACAACAACAACAATGCAACGGATTTGGGCACCCCTCGCAGTTTGCCTGTAAAACTAATAAAGCGACTGGCCGAACAGGATCTGCCCAAAAGAAGTAGGAAACATAGAAACCGACATCCTCTCCCTCACTCTTCTACTTCTCCTCCCACAACAAGTCTTTAGCCCCTTAGCCTATGGACGAGAGCATACCTCTCTCTCTCTCTCTTCTTTAAGCAGGAGTTTCAGAGGCTCAAATGATGACGAGAGCAGAGAGTGTTGTTTTTCTGGCCTCTCCACTCCTGCAACCCCAGTGAGTCAACTAGCTGGTAGAGCTGCCACAATCATTGCTAGTTTCCCCACTCTCACTACTCACTACTCACCAGCTAACCTTTCTCTCTTTTTGTTTTAACTCGGAGAGATCCCCCACGTAAGTTGCTCCACCCCGTCTCACTGTGTCCTGTATGTATTGCTTTCTCTTTTCCTCTTTTATGCTGTGCTTCTGTCCATAAAAAGGATGCAGAGATTGAATATGCATTTTTGATGTTTTGGTAATCAGATCAGGTGCTTGCTATATATGATGTTCAAGCAATCTCCAAGCAGGAGTCTGAGAGCACCCGGAAGACGGTACAAAGTCAAGCATGTGTCTCAGATATGTCTCACGCTGGCTGTTTCCTTGTGGATGATGTACCAACTCAGGCACTGCTACTTTAACAAAGCTTCCATTAATGAAAGAACTGGGCTTGTGAGGATAGGCCGCAGGGAGGACAAGGCGGGCAGCCGTAAGGTGGCCGCCACACTGGGTAGGAAGGGGCTCCTGCCTGGCCTGGTGGAGGATGACGATGAGATTACTGATGAGGCTGGGAGATGGGATGAGTTCGAGCAGGTGGATGATCTGATGGAGGAGACTGATGAGCAAGAAGCAGATACAGATGACACAGAGCAAGAGAATCAAAGTGACGATGATTTGGTTGAAAACTTAACCAAGAGGAACAGGACTGACATCGTGCGAGACTGAGTATGCAAAAATCCACAGCAATCAAAGCAGCTGGGTTTAATTTCTGCAACGACAAGCTAAAAGATACTAACACTTTAGGCTAATATTGTTACTAGTTGAACTACTGGTTCCAAAACATATCAGTATTTTCAGTCTGCAATTCTTTTAGAAGAGAGGTGTCCTAGTAAAGGTGAGCTGAACAAAGATTTACTGCAAGCTTTGCCCAGATGCAGAGAATAGCTTGCAAAGTTAATGGCAAACAAAGAATCACTGTCAACTTTTTTCAAGCACACCCATGTCTGAAGTTCACTGATTGTATCTACTCAGTTACTAAGCTGGTTTCATGGCTTCACCGTCATGCAAGCTTTAAATGCTTCTCTAGCTAATAGGACTACAGCATCTTTTGACGCCTAAGCATGCATATATTCATGAGGAAACTGACCTTAATGAAGAAACCCTGAGAGCCAACTATTTTACTCAACACACGTATCAACTAATTCTTCCTATTAGTATCTGTAGTAACTTTCGTACTCTGGCTTTGTCCCAAACTCAAGAGGAAATCTGTGAATATTTGCTCATAGTCTGGCAATTTTCCATACCCTGCAACAAAAGACCAGCACAATAATCCAGAAGATGGGCAAGTAAGATTTACAAGAAGCTTCTCAGTAAAAAATGTGGTGGATATATGGAACTATATCTCCAAAAATATATGCCTGAAAAATATATCAAAAAGAAATTTACCAGGGAAGTAGTTGATGTCAATGACATAGAATTTGTCTTTGATCCCATGTTCGCGGATGATATCCAAGTTGAACAGCTGAAGACCCTGTTGAGGATGAAACATTGACACTGACAGTGAGTTCATTCTGTACAAACCAGCGAATGAAACATCGAATCAACAAAAGAGGATCTTTATGTACCAGTCGCAAACGCAGTTCCCTTGCTAGTCTCTCGAGTAGAGGTTGGGGAGGAAGCTCTGAGGAGAGGAAAAGTTTCTGAGTTTGGTAAAAATGATTTGACATCTAACAGACTCAAGATTGAAAAAGAATAACCACTATATATAACAAACTGACAGCATCGCACACAATGTAGCTTAAAGTCAGTTGTTGCCACCTCTCCAGTAATCAGAGAGACAGATGGATTATTTTGCTTATTGGGCTCGTGTAAAAAGTTTCCTGTTATATGACTACAGAAAAGCAGACAAATAGAAGGTGGTAACTGGCAAACCAGATAAACTCACCAGCAACCTCAGGATCCAAGTCAGCCTCTTCAGCAGACTCTGCAGCACAAGAAACCCTTGGGAAACGAAAGACGCCAGAAATTTTTGAAAGCTCGCTTATAGTGATATCAGGTAAAGAAAATCGCCGGACTACTTTTATAGCCTCACCAACAACATAAACTTTAAAGAGAATACCACCTGAACATTGTTCAATAAAGATAACATTTTGTTAATGTACAATAATACATATATATATATATATATATATAATTATAAGTGGTACTCTCATACCATGGTTAACAAACTCTTGTAGAACAAGGGGTGGCTCAAGTTCCTGGAGACAGTACTTATCATAAGCGAGGGATAGTTCATGAAATTTTTGACTTCCATCAGCTTCCAAAGGTTTGGCAACTGAAAAAAAAACCAAAAGAAAAAGACCAACAATCTCATCAGAACAATTCTGATCAATACTTGATACCGAACAATCACCAGTGATACATAAATACAAGAAGCGCATAAAATTGCTAAATACCAAAACTGAACATTTCAAGCAGCCATGCACTTTGGACTAGAACGAAAGAGCCTACCCAATGGTAAATTTAACCCAGCTCTGGTGACGATTTCAGGAATGGATGACGGATCTGATGTGACTACCAGCTGTCTTGGTACACCAACCCTGCCTGTGTAAAAGAAAATTCCATCAAGTGATGATACAGACACGTAACTACGATCATAATCAGATTATCAAATTCTGTTCACTTTCAGTGCTCTGGGAGGAATATTTTTTGCTATAAAAATTATTCCAGCAAAAGAAAAATAAAAGTTGGGTGATGATGCATAGATGACTTGCCACATGAATCGGATAGCCTCATAGCATCAACATCCTTCAGCATAGATTCTCTGTTGCGCAGTTGCTCTATTGCATTTGGAGGATCAAGAATAGTGACTTCAGGATGATCCTGACTGAACTCCTGCACGACCGCAAAATACAATGAGCAAGCATGTGATAATTTTTTTTATGCAATATGAATGAGCAAGAAGCCAACTGGAAAGTATAAGCAATGCTGACTGCTGAGTGAGTTAAAACTGAAAGTTTCACTAAAATTATTAGAGCAATAGAGTTACTATTACCTAGAACACATGAGTGAACTAAACCAACTGATTATAAATCTTCCAAACTACCACTTAGTTCATACAAAATGACTAACTACCCCCTGGACAAGTCATGAAAAAAGTTACACTTAACCAAATATCAGAATTAAGTCCGATTGGCCTCATGAGTTGGTTTCCTTAGCAGCAAGGATTACTTAGAGAAATCATGGCAAAAGAAACAATTAATACTAGTCTCATCAGTATTTCACATGCTCATGGTGATTTTAAAATAAAGGTTACTCGAAGTATCAATAGAAGAAAAGGTTGTGTATAAGTTAAAAACACGGAAACAACTTGACTAACCTCAAGAATTTGACGCCATTCTTTGCATCGTAACTGTAAAGGATGGGCTTGTTAGATGGCGGCGAAACAACAAAGTACACACAAAAATGAAAAAGAAAATAAGAAAGAAGCAGACATGATCTGGGTCTACTTTTCCGACCTTGTGCATTATAACATCAAATGGACCCTGATCCGAAAGAGGCTTGTTCTGATTAATAGCAACAAATTTTATCCCCTTACTCCTGCACACCACATTTTCATAAAGATCAATCCTTGTAGCTTCATAAATACAGATTAAAAAGTACAAATCAGTTAAGAACACCAAGAGGAGTTAAAGAATGAGCATAGACTAGCGTAAGACAAATAAAAAATGTTTATCACAGTAGAACACTATTATGGTAGCCAGACACAGAGAAAAGGGGGGGCAATCACACAGTTAAAACTAAATGCCACAGAACCATTGCTCTTAAACCAGCCTGAAAAAAGCCCCTAATCTCCTAAACTCAGCAGTTCTTGCGAATAGTGTGCTCAATTACCATTTACAATACAAAACCCAAAATGGAGAATGAACGGCGGCCACTGAGTCAAGAGAGCAGCCCAATTGATACTGAAACCATACACAATTTCCAGAATAGAAAAACAAAAAACACTATCAAGAAACTATTTCAATCATTATTAAGCAGTGGAGAATACCTAGCTAACTTCTCAAGCTTGGGCTGAATGAAGCTTTTAATCTTCTTGGGCGTAAGCGCATATCCAACAACAATCACACTCCTGGCTCCTCCTTGATGGCACTCCGTCTCGACAGCCTCATCATCATTAGACTTGGAAACGTCATCCGTCAGCCTCATGACTCCGACGGGAAAGCCCTAGCTTTTCCCGAGTAAAAACAATGGACCGCCCGAGTGACGGTGCGTCGAATTTAGGCTTCGAAAAATGGTTGGAGATTCGTGGGATGGCGAGCGGCGGGTAGTTGTGGCGGAGAACAACGAACAGCGAAATGAGAGCGGCCGATGATGATCGTGACACGCGAGAAGCGAGTACCGGATAACTATTTATACGCTCCCACTTCTACTTTTTATATATATTTAAATCAGTTTTCTTACCGTCAAAAATAAAGAACAGTTTTTTGGGGAAAGTATAAAATGCAGGTTAATTATTTGACTGTCAGTTTTCAATTTTGTGGTGCAGCAGATTAATGATAAATATTCATCTAAGCTAACTTTAGATACGTATTAATTTATGTTAGGATCGTTAGTTAGCAATTCCTGAGTTGTTATCTAAGAGGTACGATATCAGTAAAATAAAATGGGAATGGATCATATATATAAAGGGGTTTTAAAATAAAAAGTAATCTTAATCATTTATTTATCCAATCTGACCATCTATAAAATTCAGTCTTTATATTAAAAAACTAGTGTACCGCCCGTCGTTCCGTCGACGGAATGCGGCGGAAACAATCAATTGGTACCTTATTTTTATTATTCGTCGTTCCGAATGCGCAATCGAACCATTCAAATAATAGTTTGCTATGCAAGCATTGCAATGATAAGTGAGAAAGTTGGATGTATGAGCATGGTTTATATAGAATAGACTTTTAACTTCGTAAAGTAATTTAAGCGATGTGGGATAAAGGTGTTTTGAGCCTAAGCCTTTTGGGTCTGAAACGAATTTTAGCGATGATTTTTATAATTTTAGAAATGAAAAATTAGTCGTTATATGTGTGAAACATGACATTTTATTTTTTTATTATAATAGATATCCTATAAATGAATAATTAAATAATTATTCCAGCATTAAATTCTGGTTTTTTGTCAATTAACATGTCAATTTTAATCAAAGCTTCCCTTCATTGCCCTCCGTTTAATTACTGCCAAAAAAGACGGAAAGACATCAACATGAAAATTTAATTAGAAAATAATTTTTTAAACAAAGATTGAATGAAATATTTTGTTATGTGATGACTAGATGATCAGTTTAAAACATATATTCATTTTTGGTATGCAATCACACAATATGAATTACTTTCAGCATATTTTTTTTTGTTGCATCCGAACATAATTCACTATCAAATAGTATCAAAACGCCAGCATGGTCATAATGTTTTTTTCTTATCGAATTTGAAGAGTAGTGTTTAATTAAAATATGGGGTAAAACCAAAACCATTACAAATTCATAATGACAAAGAAGATTGACAAGACTAATGGGGACGATGAGAAGAATAATATGGTCAGGATGGGAATATGAAGCGTGAAGAGCGGTACTCAAATCACGGTCATACTCGTACACACAATGGTGCTACTGCTAATCAGTAAACAGTACGGCTGTACATACATACATGCATCCAGGAACCTGAGCCGACGATGTTGGTCGGATGGCATAAGATTTACTCCTTCCAATTTATATATTTTATTTATAGTTTAGCATACTCTATATGTTAGAATTTGTTCTTCATGTTTGGATTGTGATATATTTTTTTAAAAATAATAAAAGTATAAGAGATAAAATAAAATAAAGATAAGTGAGTAGAGAATAAAATATGAAAGAAATTATTATGTGACAGATAAAATAGGAAAGAGAACTGCCTGAAATGGAAACAGAAAGAATAAAAGGGGATGCCAAAAGTAGAAATAGAAAGAATAAAAGAGAACCGAGAGAGTAATATTTAAAAAAAAAAAATATGTGAGGTAAAATTAGATAAAAGAGTGTAAAAAATAAATAGATTGAAGAGAGAGTATAAACGTGAGAAAAGATGTGAAATGCTATTATATTCCGATTTCCACCCTCATTATGAGTTGTGGTGATGGAAGTCATTATATATTAAACATTATTCTTTCATTTTGAACCTTTTGGTAATGTGAGATAATTCAATTCTTCAAATAAATTTATTTACAATTGTAATTGTCCTTTCTGAGTTATACAGTAAGAAATTTTCATTCTTCAAATACATTTCTTCAACACTCTCCCTCTGCAAGTGCATTTTTTCAACAGAAGAAAATATTTCACTTAAAAAAATGAAATATATATTTTTAAACCTCTCAAAAAAAAAATTATAATATGTGAGGGAGTATCGAGAAGGACCTAATCCCCAACAATTATTGCTCCCCACGCCTACCCGACATCCCCATCATTTTGTCTCTCCCTCCCTACTCTACTCCCTCTAGGCCTCCAACTCTCCTCCACCTCCAAAATTTCTATTTTCCCTATTCTACTCCTAGCCTTCCTCACAACCATTTTCCCACTTCACTTTCTCCTAATCTTAACTTCTTCTCCGATTCGTTGTACTTTTACCACACCATTTATTTTTTTTAAATCAAAATTTGTACTTATATTTTATCAGAAAATAAGATCCAAGTTTTGACAACATAAGGAATCACTATCTAGTCAATGAAATTTTTTCAAATTTGAAGACAATTTTCTTATCCGCATGCAATAGTTTTACCAGATGTATTTTCAAGCATCATGATCGCTATTAAAAATTAAGCTAAACGGGATGTAATGATACCATTTTACTCTAGAAGTGCAGTATATATATATTTTTTGGATTCGGGAAATTAAAAAAAATACTAACTGAAATTCAAAAGTAACTCTGCTTTTTCTAAAAGAAAGAAATTCAAAGTAACTTGAAATTGAATACCGTGGAGTCATTTTAAAACAAACAACAATCAGCAACACAAATTCCTAAATCTACAGACTACAGTAGAAAACTGGTCCACCGCCATCAAAATCTTCCATTTCATTAAATGAACACATACATGAAAC
>JAWWMW010015335.1:0-18002 GCA_035048345.1 Echeveria elegans
ATTTGAATATACATGGCCAAATAAAAAGAGAAATCAACACAATCTGGATGTTCTGTATCTCATAATTTGTACTCTCTATTGTTTAAGAAGATTGGTTGGAATTTACGTACGTAAATTCTTTTGCGCGATATACCCTTGTTTTTTTTTCCTTCATGGATTGTATCAACTTGCATTGAGCTTTCAGCTTATGATCTTGAGAAGGGTTGAAGAATCAAGAACCCAAGGTGGCTCATTGTCCACTTTGCTAGCTTATCGAAGCAAAGTACCAATTAGGGTCCGCGTAGAAACTAGTTGAGATGAAATCATATTCATTTGCCTCATTTGAATGGTGGAGAAACAAAAAAAAAAATCCCAGGTATGAGAAAGAATACTTAATTATTGTTTGGAACTTTTTACAGTTGAAAAGCTTTGGTTTGAGTCCTATGATGCTCAATCTTTGCCCCAAGCTCTTCCCACTTTGACACCAACAACTCTGTCTATGGCCATGCCTTTCTTGATCAGCACAAAACCGATTACATCAGGGAACTGAGCTGCGAAGTCTTTAACGTAAGGTTCTATGAAGCGGCAAGGTCCACACCAGGTGGCTGTGTGCTGTGATGTCAATCACCATCTGCACCAGAGAGAACATGCCATAAATTTCTGTGACAATATTTGACAACTGAAGGAGAGGTTGAGAAGAAGTGTGTTGGGGTTGGAGGCTTACCAGTTGGTTGGAGTCCTTGGCAGCATTAAAGTTGTATTTCCACTGAGCAGGGGAATGGAAAGCTATAATTAACCTGGTTACATGCATGCTGAAGAGACGTACTGATCTGACCTCACAGTCGTTTTAAACTCCATTCCTCCGGTGGCCATTGACTCGTTCGCACCCATTGAAATGCAGTTGTGGGTAATTCGCAGAGACTTGTTTGGGTTGAAGATGATATAAGAGAGGCCTGAAGCCTGTTTATATATTTTATAGTGCGTCTGGTAGGGAATCTTGCTAGGAGGGACACAACCTGGAAAAGCGATTGGCCCAGCATAAGGATATTTGATGTTTACATACATGTCAATGCAGACAGATGGTTGTCAACTTGAATATTGGTTTGACGAACCTTCGTCACCCGCAAATACTTTGCTTAGTTCGTCTGCTAGTTGAGATTCGCAGGAAGTGTTACGCGCACCTTGCTTTATGCAGGCTTGTATTCCAAGTTCTCCAAGCATCTCCATTTTCAGTACATATAAACAACATCTAATTAGATGAACCACACATTTAACAACAACATCTAACTAAACTCCTACGTTTACCAACAATATCTAACTAAACATCTATTACCTTACTAAACCATTATAACTAAATTAAAATTTTAAATTAAAAAAAATTAAAGTTAAAAATTTAAAAACTTTAAAATATTAAAAAATAAACATTTAAAAAATTTACAGGAAATATTTAATATTTTTAAAATTTTAATATAAATGTATGAGTTGTTGCGCACTTTATTTTTTTAATGTATGTCTATTACCGCCGCATAATAACACTACCAATAATATATGTTACCGCCGTATTACGTCGGAACGACGGGTTTGACACTTCGTACATTATATTAAGTAGTCAATTCACATGCTTTTTGGTCGATATGTTTGAAGAGGATGGGATGATATGTGATGTCACAGTGTCCATAAAAATATAGAAAAGACCATCTGAAGAAAATTGTCCATAAAAATGAAGAAAATATTTAATGGAACAGTGCTAAGTAACTAGCTAATAGCAGACAATTTGTCCACAAAAGTGAAAATAGAAAAAGACCATCTGACTCGACCAACAAACTACAATGCATTCCACAGCAGCTACAAGATGAGCTTGAGTCCAACCCCGCATGGAACTATAAAGAGCGTTATCAGGAGCTCTTTTTACAAGGGAATAGGGATGTCATCAGCTTCTCCAACTCTCCGGCACATCAACACAAGAAACTGAGGAAAGTGTCTATCAAACTACACTGGCAAAAACATACACAAATTCCAGAATCTAGATAACTCGCATGAAGGGGAATTTATGCATATAACACGAGAGAACTCAACTCCCAAATGTGACTCAAATATAGAGAAGCAAATCAGACTGCAAAGAACATCTAGATGTGCGACATACAAACTCAAGTGCAGATTAAAGGTCGTCTGAGGACTGATTTTTAAATGTTTGTAGAGACAGAAGGATGAGCCAGAGTTTCATTAGAATCTTGTTCTTAATATCTAATTGGCAAAAAGGAAAATGGTGGTTCCAAATGGCAGATTAAAAAGGAGATCCCCAGCCAAAAACAGTTCATCAAAAGACCATTCTCACCAACCATTGATCATAAATCCAGCAGAGTAGCATGGTTAAGATGCTACTCCGGTGTCTGGGTGGCCTGCATGAGTATTTGGACCGTACTGATTATATCCATGCCCACCTGCTCCCCTACCACCTCTTCCACGGCCGCTATTGTTGTTCCTTGGGTAGTAATTTCCAGGTTGGTCAAAATACTGGTTCCGTCCATTTTGGTAGGGACCACCTCCCCTACTCCCACCTCTGAACCCACGCCCATTGGATCCTCTGCGGCCTCCACCTCGACCACCTCTTTGGTTCTGATATCCTCTCCGTTGCACATACTGGTCAGCGTCTTTCTGGTTCTGTTCTTCTGACTGAGTGTAGGCTTGCTCTTGCACTGATGAGACTTCATAATGGTCTGTAGATATTTCTTCCTGCAAGGAAAAATTAAATTGAGGCCTTACACAGGCTTCCTACAACACGAAGGAAATTATACATGCAACTGAAGCTAACCTTGTGACCACCATCTACATTGTTAAACTCATTGTCACCATTTTCTTTTTGGTAATGACCCACTTCATCCTGCATCACAATCACACTTCGAAGATCAACAACATAGAACAGGAATTAATTCTTGTATCGGGTTCATGAACATACTAAAACAAGCCATCAGATTTAAGTCACTAACCGAACACATGGTCATCGGGAAAGTCATAAGCTACGGTGAATAGTGTAAAGAATTATAAGTTACTTCCATAAACATTAACTGAGGTAACTCTACAACGTACAATTTCAAACCTTTACAATATGGATATAACATAGAGAAAGGCAGTTTTTATGAATGCAAGAACCCAAAAAAATTATACTGTGTACTGAGGCCCAACCTTATTTAATGCAAGTTCATGTACATACATGTTCTCAATAAGGTCTCCTACTATACCTTCTGCGGGAGAAAAATGAGCTTTCTGAATGAATAATTTATAGAACTCGAAAGGTACTTAACTATTTTAACTCTGGTCTTAAACACCTAATCTGAACTATTTCCTACAATAATATGCTTGTATGCAAATAGAAAAAGCCAAACCTAAGCCATGATAAGAAGCAAACCAACAGACATGACTAGACTATTTCATCAAAGATCATGGAAGGGCATTTAGCTCTTCCTACATATTAGTTGTAAAGTTCGAGACATCTTTGATGCTGCAAATTTCTTAGAAGAGAGAAATATGAAAATTTTAAAACCTAGAACAAATGGTTACATTTTCTTCGATCTAAGTTCAGAACCAATGTGTTAATTGCAACAATTTACAGTTACAACTAAAAAATCAGCCGGAGACATTCAAAAAAAATCATACCTGTTCTTAGTTGACGAAATCTGCCAAAGCAGTACTACATCAGATCATTAATAATACAAACTCGAGAATGCATTTCCCAACAGAACATTCAAAGTACGACTAAATTAGTTTGAGGAAGTAATTCTAAGCGTTAGGTGCCATACCTGCTGTTCATATTTGGTAACATTGCCTTCCCCCTGGCTGTTAACGTTAGGTCCTTGGGCAGGTACCTGATAAGAGCCAAAGTTACCAGCAGCTGCCGCTGCTACATCAACTGGAGCTGTCATTTCTGGTGTGGTTGTGAAGTACTCAGATGCCATTATCTTGTTCAGCTTCTGTCTCAGCCCAGCATCTATCAGTAACGTTAGGAACCAAACATATTTTCTAAAAATTGGGCAAAACTATACTAGCAAACAGACCTAAGAATTTAACAAACTCGGTCAAAAAAAATGTTAGCCATGCAGCAAAAGAGGATACAAGTAATGGCAGTGTCAGAACCAATGGGCTGCTCAGAGTTGGCAAGCCAAAGCTTAGCATGCTCCACACATCTCTCCAAAGCATCCTTATGCGAAAGACTCGAATCCATAGGCCTTGAAGTCAAGAAGCTACCAATCTGCGAAATGAAATCCAAATCCTTCTCTCCCAACACATCAACAGCATCATCAGTCACATAATCATAAGTCAAACAACAGCCCCTCTCATGCGTCCTGGTCAACATCAAAGAAGTAAACTCACTCTTCTGCTTCACATCAAAAATAGTCCCAAAGTAAACCAGCTTCAACACTTCTCCCACCACTCCGATAAGGTCATCCTCTTTATCCTCCTGTTTCTGATCCTCCTTGACTTCCTCCTCCACGACAACATACCCTTCATCAGCCGAAACCCTAGCTTCCTTCTCCGCCTCACTCTCCAAATATTTTTTCACCGCTACAGAGTGCTCTTCCGCCACAGCTGCAGCCAACGGCTGTTTCAACTTCTCAAGCTCATCTATTTGAGCTAAAACAACAGTCTTGGACTTAAGCGTCTCTTCCTGCTCCTTATTAAGCACCTTACCTTGCGCAACAGACTCCTCCATCTGGATGATACGGTTGTTCTTCTTACGGAGGGCTCGGAGGCGCTTGTTGATCACGTTTAGGACTGGTCCGTCGGTGGATTCGGCGGCCGATGGAGTGACGGGACGAGTTGTGGAGCCTTGCGACGCATTGGCGGCCATGGCTGACGGCGTCGAGATCGATCGATTGATTGAATTGATAGGCGGCGATTGGGAGAGAGAGTAGTAGCGAGGGGTTTGGGGAATGGAGTGGAGACGATGGGATTTGGGAGGAGGAGAAGTGGAATTGGCGAATGAAGGGTTCTTAAAGAGGGGTGGATTGTTGTTATATGATACTACGAGGGTGTAAATGTGAATAAATGGATTGTCCGAGATTAGTAATATGGATAATTAGTAAGTAATGATATGATTAGTTTTCTTAAGTATCATGTATTGATCACATTTCGGAAATCGGAAGCAACTTATAGGTTAAGAAGAGAAGAGAAAGTGGGTTAGTTTTCAAGATTGTAAAGTAAAAGACGATCATAAATGATGTAATATACAAACAAAATCACTTCAGTTTTCAAGAGAAATTTGTTCTTCAATCGACGTTCTATTTATTTTTTCGTTATCCGAACGTAAGCTTTCCTCTTTTAAATTTTTAATGTTTGAGTTTTGAGTGTCAAATCTATCAAATTTTACCGATGTTTTTTATTGTAAAGCCCCTCATGGTCGTGAAATGATGTGGCATTTCCACTAACTGACTTTCGATACATTCATAAAAAGGGGTAGGACTCTTATTTTATAAAATTCTGAAACTCGAAAAATATTTTTCTTTCTATGATTGAGACTATAAAAACACTCTTTTGTGCATTTTTATTTATTTTCGAGCATCGCCACTAGTTCTTTTGTGAAATTTGGTGCATCGTGCATATAAACATGCAATGCTCAATTGTACGAATGATAACTCTTTCATAAACTTCTCTCTCCTCCATATGCTCCTTTCCTCTGAAACCCCATCCTCCGTTGCTCTCCTCCGGGGTGGAGGCGGCCTCTCCTCTACGGAGGTGGCTTATCCTCTACCCCTTAGAAGCTCCACTTCCTTTTTCCCTTCCCATAGCTCCCTTGCCTGGTTGTCTGTTTTTGTCCAATGCCTATCTCAACCTCTCCACTATGGGTTGTTGCCACCAGATCTGGTTGGTGGGCTTGCTTTTCTAACTCCCCGTATGCGGTGTTGAGATGGTTAATTGCTTCAGTTCTCCGATCGGACGACATGCACGGCCTTCTCGCGACTCTCTTCTCGATCATCGGTGGCTATGTCCGGTCGGATGACGCGACAGTGCTCCCTCACGCTTGGATCTGACGCACTGCCGGGTGTTCAGTCTACGATTACAGACTCGGTTCAGTCCATGGTGAATTTCGGCTCCGGTGGTTCACGGCGGTGAGTTTGGGATCTTGTTTGATGAATATTTCGGTTGGCCTTTAATTTTCTCTAGTTTTCGTTTGTGTCTTTCTACCTTTTTGGTGAATAATTCCACCATAGATACAAGCTTGTCATATTCTTGCTTGAATCTATTGGTGTGTAACTTTCTCCCCACAAGTATGTGTGAGAGTTGCTTATCCCTTCACACATAGTGTGATAGGTTTTAGTTCCGCCGCCTTTGTTATTTAGGCGGTCATCTTTTATGGCGATGTTCGTTGTATTGATTGGCAGTCACGAATGCGAGAGCATTGGGATATTAGTGGTGGTGCCTTTGGCCTGAGCGTTCATCGATTTTCATATACTAGATTTCGGATCCTGTACTCTTGTACCACTTATCAATCAATGAAAATGATGAAATAAAAAAATTGTATGAATGTTGTATATTTTGGGTAAATAAAAGTGTTGTGATGTGTTGATGTTGATGCTGCAGTCGAACTATTTTAAATTTGGTTAAGTCTAGACTCGAAGCGTCGTCATTCAGAAAGTAAGTATACGCACGATGTGCGACATCATTTTTGGCAAGCACGGACCACATGTTTTTAATGACTTCGAACGGTAGATAAAACGTAATTGACAACATATATCACATCTGAAAGTCTTTCCAAAAGGGGATCAATTCTGAAATTAGGGCTCACTTCTGCGATCTTCAGTTCTCTCTCTAACTTAATCCGCTCTTCGGACAATGCTTCGATTGATTGTTCTCAAGTGTTTTCGTTGGTGTAGGCATTTTTAATTGTTGTGTAATTGCACAGTAATGGATAAGTACAGAGGTTGTTCTGTTGCGGTGATGACAAATTCGATTGTAAGCTCCTCGGTGCGATTTCGGTGGTGTTGATAGTGTAATATTTGAGTTTGATCATATAATCTCGTTGAAACAAAAAAAAGAATCTCAGTACACTTGATCTTTTTCTTTACACATTTCAATTCGGTTTTCTAAATTTGATCATTTAGGTTGATTAGATTCTGAT
Source organism: Echeveria elegans (assembly GCA_035048345.1). Lineage (NCBI taxonomy): Eukaryota > Viridiplantae > Streptophyta > Magnoliopsida > Saxifragales > Crassulaceae > Echeveria > Echeveria elegans. The sequence goes on from JAWWMW010015335.1 coordinate 7,094, forward strand.
TCCATTAAGTACAATAGTGGTATCAGAGCTTATATTGATATTTTATTAGTTATTGATTTAAGTTTGTTGAAGTTCTTTTCACTGCTAGTATTTTTTGTTGTTGATATCTTACGGATATGACTCCAACAAGGATTTTTATAACATAATATGATGGAAAATGATGATTTTCTTGTTTGGAAAATGGAAAATGAAGGCTTTCATGTCTCACGATGTTTGGAAAATGTAAAATCCGATATTATTCAGACACACCCATTAAAATATTTTTGTACCAAAAATACCCATTAAAACAAAATCTTAAAAACTCATCCATCGCCATCGGCAATTTAAAAACACATATCCATCGACAATTTGTTCAAATAAATTCATAAAAAATAACAAAAACATTCAAAACTTCTGAAAATAAATATTAAAAACCCATGCATTTAGTTTCGTATTTAATAAAAACAATTATATCTTAAGAATACTTTTGTATAAATTTAATTTGATATTTCAAAATTTTAGCACAAAATTTTATCATAAATATAACAAAATTGTTTAGTATTTTGAAATTATTTTTTGTACGTCTCTAAATTTTCAAGAATTTTTTAATTTTGTTTTTTATTTGTAAATATAAATATTTTATAAAACTTGAAATTTCCATATTAGTTTATATAAACAATTAATGATGGAGGATTAATTTTGTTTGGCTCTGCTTGGAAAGCAAGATTGGAGGAACCTTGAGAACCCAAACTCGTTACTTGCCAGAATTCTGAAGGCAAAATATTTTCCCCAGGACGACTTCTTAATGACTCAATGTAGGACAAATGCCTCTTTGTTTGGAGAAGTATATACTCTGCTCGGTTTATTCTTAGAAGAGGTGTTTTATATGATTTTTCTACTAACATATATTGCTGGAATTCCAAGGAAAGTAGAGATTTCTCAACGAGATCGGCCTAATCCATAGCTTTAGAGAATTTTAATGTTTCCATGATGCAAGAAGAATTATCATCTTGTACGCTTATAGATGATTTTTGGAAGAAAATTTGGAGATTACTGTTATCCAGGAAAATAAAATTATTCATTTGGAGGAGCTTATCATAACGGGATTCCGACGGGAGATGTTTTGGCAAGAAGGTTGGGAGCTAGTGAAGTTAGCTGCAAGTTCTGCAATTACAATTTAGAATCACCTATGCAATCAAAAAAAAAAAAAAAAAATTTAGAATCACCTATTCATTTATTTAAAAATTGTTGGTGGTTTAAGGCTTTATGGAGGACAACGGGATTGAGTGATCGCCATATGAACCACAACTTTTCGTCTTTCGCCGATTGGATCTTCTATCTTTCCTCTATTCTGGATGTGTATGAGTTCCAGCCGGTTGCTTGTCTAATGCGGTTCATGTGGTTCAACCGGAACTTGAAATGGCATGGTGAAGAAAGCTTGGATATTCAGGTCACTCTTCTGAAGGTTAAGCTCTTTATAAAAAAATTGTCATATGAGCATCTCTGTCTACCAGCCCTTCCATCAGACTTTGGAAGTACGATGGAATTCTTACGAGTGATTTCTTCAAAATCAACTACGACGGAGCTTGATCAAATCCTGATAATGAGGCTGGAGTTGGTGTAGTCTGCAGAAATCATGAAGCTTTTATCCTAGCTACTCAAACTGTGTTCATTCCTAAGGTTTCTAGCTGCTTTGTGGCAGAAGGTCTAGCTTTAACGTAATGAGTTAAGCTAGCCCTGCAGCTTAATCCGGAGAAGGTCATATTTGAAACTAACTGTTCTTTGGTTGCTGATTTGTTATGATTTGGCTCCTTCTCTCGACAATATCCTGCTAACCAGCAATGACTTTCCTTCTTCTCTATAAAGCTCTCCATGCATAAACATTGGCACCTGAATCTTATTAGAAGAGAAGCTAATGCCTTGGCGGACATTGCAGCGAAGCATGCTCAAGTTCACAAACTCTTCTGGCTATTTTGGATGCTTGCCGTATCTTCCCTGGACAGTGTTCTCAGTTACATAATTAGCTAGCTTTGTTGCTGTCATTTTCAGATTTGTAAACCTTGTTATAAAAAACACGTTAATTTTTGAATCCTACGTTCTTGATGGAGCAATGCTAGGTTGGATGCGCGACACGTGTTGCCAAGCTTTTGAGAAAACGAGACTTATACTAACAAATTTCCTAATAAAATTAGCTCCCGCCAAGTTTACAAATTCACACATTACCTCCAAAAATATATTTTACTAAATGATAAATATATTCAATTTAATAAAAACACAAGAATCATTGTTTTTCATAGTGGGTTATGGGTACAACTTTTACAATATTATATATCATATATAATCCAATTAAAGTTCGGGCTGAAATCAAAAATCATGTCTCAAGTGGGGTTCAAACCCTTGAACTTGAATTTCTAAGGCAAAATTCTTTATCACTTGACCACTAGGAATTATTGTTTTTGTTGAATATACATGCTAATATTTAAAAATAGAGTATGTTTAGAGTAAGTGCAACAGTGGGTAATGGGTAGGACCTTCCCTTAACTCGATCGAAGGTCCAACTCATTGTTCATAATTTGTAAAACACATCATCCACTGGTGAATAATATTTATATCATTAACTAATTATTAAAACTTATTAACCTAATTTAATATATAAATTTATTATTATATATACAAATTTATAATTTTTTTGCTCAATGTGGTACGTTTTGAAAATCAAATATACTAACTTATCAAATATATATAATTTATTATCATCATTCATAAACATATATATATATATTAATTTTATCAAATATAATTATTTAAAGAAAATACTACTTAACTAATTTTACCAAAATATAATTAATTATATAATAAACATAAAGATAAACATTAAGTTAAAAAATTGTACTTATAAATATTTTTTCAATAAATTAGTTTTATATAACTTTATCATATATATAATAGAATAGGAAGGGTTTGGTGGTCGGGTCATCAATTCTTAATAATTTCAAAAATGTCACTCAAGTATGACTTGCCCAATTTACCTTTGCTCACAGACCCGTTTAAATTTACATAGACCACACGGGCCTAGCATGACCCATTAAAAATTAAAAGTTTAGATTTACACACAACATACAGATCCGTTCAAAATTACACAAACCACAGGGACCCTGACCACGAACGTCTGTTCTTCGCATTCCCGTAAGAACGGCGGATGAACTGCTAGTATATTATAATATTCATGATTCGGACCATTAGAAGAAGATGTGTGAGAAGTTTCAGATCTTTCTTATGAGTGTTTTCGATTTTAGGAAATAAATAAATCCGAAAGAGAAGAAACGAAAAGTAAAAGACTGATGCGTAACGGAACGGAAGGCAGATAAATTAGGAGAAAAGAAACAGCAGAGAAGAGCATATCCAAATCCATCTGTCATTCTCCGTTACAAATCCGTATATTTGCTATATTATTTCCAATTCCATTATACGCAACAACCTCCGTGAACAAAACGTGCCCTACCCATCACCATCGCCACTATTTGACTATCCCCGGCAGGTACGCGCCTCTCCATTCTTTCTCTCCTCTCTCTCTCTGTATATCTACAAAAGCCTGTTTGTCGAAATTGCCGTGATCGCTGAGTTTGCTTGCTGTTGAGCTAATTAATTTTTTTTTACCAATCGAGTTGTCTCGTCAGTTTATAGCGTATTTTTGGATGCCTATTAGTGATTTGGTGGAGCTGTTTTGTGTCATCTTGTTGTTTGTTTCTTGAGATTAGGGTTTCAGCTAAGGGATTTGGATTTGGTGGTTGGAATTTGTGTGATTAATTGCTTCATGCTCTTTGTTTGTGATGCTGATTTTCTGTTGTTTTCCAGGCATCATTTGCTGTCACCCTGATAACACTTGTAATTATATTTTGCTTCATTTGTACTTAGTTGTCATCAACAAAGCCTCTTTTATCTGTGGCGTAATTATTTCTTCTCGATCAGAAAATTATACATATTGATTTATCGGCGTTTCTTCGATTTAGGGTTTGTTTGCGAGCTTGATTGCCTTTTGTGTCTGTAATTTGTTGTTTTTACAGGAAACTAAGTTTTGATTTCATTGGGTTCCTGTAGTTTTTTTTGACAATAACAAGACCATTTTCAGTTGTTTTGAATGCTGAAATAGGTTAGGTTATCATTAAAAATAATTCTTCATATATCATCTTGACAGTGGTAGGTTGCTCATACATGTCGTTCATTCCCTTATTTTAACTGTGAGTTCGTTGCTTGAAACCGCAAAGTATTATTAGGCTGGTAGTAGTGTTACTGGTAGAAAGTTGTTTGTAGCAGTAGCAATCTTGGTTAACCAGACTTATGTTGCCATTGCCCTTGCCATTTCTTTAGATGCTGTGATGAGCTTTCGTGTTTGGTTCTCTTCCGATCAATTTTACTCCTGAGTTGGCTCTGCGTTGATGCTTGAATGATTGTTATCTCTTCCTTGGTGACAGTAGGTGTAAAATGGGGCAATCATTTTGTTGTGTTCAAGTTGACCAGTCAACTGTGGCTATCAAAGAGACCTTTGGGAAGTTTGATGATGTTCTGGAGCCTGGTTGCCACTTCTTGCCATGGTGTTTAGGTAGTCAGATAGCTGGCCACCTTACACTAAGGGTTCAACAACTTGATGTTCGTTGTGAAACAAAGACTAAGGTTTGGGCCAATTATTCTTTTATCGAAGAAGCTGTACATTTTTATCTGCCCATCTTGGATGTACTAGATTTGACGCTTGTTAATTTGATCCACTGAAGTTAATAATAATGAGTGATCGCCCTCCTCCATGCTACTACTAATCAGTCGTGGAGTCGGATGCTATTCCTTGAACCTCATAGTTCTGTTTTTTGCAATAATGCAGGATAATGTTTTTGTCACTGTTGTCGCATCAATCCAGTATCGTGCTCTGGCGGAAAAGGCTTCTGATGCTTTTTACAAGCTTAGCAACACGAAGGGACAGATTCAAGCTTATGTTTTTGATGGTATTGTTAACTGTCTTATATTTATGTTGGACCGGTTTCTGTTCACCTTTTAGCTTTGTCGCACACTTGAACCTGCTTGTATCTGTGATTCAGTTATATTATTACTTCAGCCCACATTCATATGCATTCAAATAGTTCATTGTTTTTCTGGGAGCAACATTACGTAAGCACATGGGCGGCAAGTAACTGTAAAACATTGTTTGTTTGGTGTAGTTATAAGGGCAAGCGTTCCAAAATTAGACTTGGATTCCACATTTGAACAGAAGAATGAGATTGCAAAAGTTGTTGAAGATGAACTCGAAAAGGTAATTTTGATTATCTTGTGTTGTATTTTTCGGTCGAGTATGTGTCATAATGTAATCAAAAGTATCAATATGTTTAGTGTCTGGACTTATGTAGGCTATGTCAGGCTATGGGTTTGAGATAGTGCAAACACTGATTGTTGACATTGAGCCAGACGTACATGTCAAAAGGGCCATGAAAGAGATCAATGCTGGTATGTTATGCATATCTGGCAGCTTCACTTGAATTTCAGGAGTCAAAGTTATTAATTATGAACTTGTTATTCACACCCTTTTTTTTTGTTGTAATGAACAGCCTCGAGAATGAGGGTTTGCAGCTCAAGAAAAGGCAGAAGCTGAAAAAAATCCTGCAGATCAAACGGGCAGAGGGAGATGCCGAGTCCAAATACCTGTCTGGGCTTGGTATAGCACGTCAGCGCCAGGCCATTGTTGACGGACTTAGAGACAGTGTACTGGCCTTCTCAGCCAATGTACCTGGAACCACCTCCAAGGATGTCATGGACATGGTCCTTGTGACTCAATATTTCGATACGATGAAAGAAATCGGAGCATCCTCCAAAGCCACGTCTGTCTTCATTCCTCATGGACCTGGAGCCGTTAAAGACATTGCTTCTCAAATTAGAGATGGCCTTCTGCAAGCCAACGTCTCAAACTAGAACACAACAAGTCTGAACTCCCGCCCTCCCTCCATATGGCATTTCCTACTGGTATTATACCGTTTTTTTTTACTTGGTTGTGCTACTGGCTTGTCCTTACTAGAACATAGCTGAATAAGGTCTGTTATATCCTTTAAAGTTTGTGCATTGGTGCGGAATCGAAATGATGCTTCGTTGTTTGATTCTGAATTTAGTGTCATTCTTGTTCGAACATTCAGCAATCTTTGTCAGTTGGGTCGATGACTGAGTTCACGTTGATGCCATGTTTTCAAATCAACATGGAACATCTAATATCTCTAGTAGTGTACTACGAAGCTTAGCTTGTTTAGAACGTGTGAACGGATGATGCCCAACTGATACCGTGATACGTATCCGGGAAAGCAAGCCCATGTTTTGTGCTTGTGCTTGGCCAAATGTTTTGGGCAGAGTCTCCTTCTCTTCAAAGTCTTATCCATTATTGAATAAAATACACATTCTTCTCTTTTCCTATCTTTCATATCCACGTAATCCTCGGCCAAGTCTTTGACGATATACAGACTCACAGTTGACATTGACTTTAACATATTATTGCAAATACATCCCTCTAGTTTCGCCATCAAAATCAACCCTCTTTACAAAGAAGGTACTGTATACCATTAATCTCAAAAATTTATACGTGTCCTTGGTGTATCTAATTAAATTCTCTGTTTTTAATACTCCTTTGAACACGATATTAAGGAATATTAAGTACGTGGAAGAAGAAATAACACATAGTAAGTGGATAGACAACAAAATACGAATAGTAAAAAATGAGATACACGTTCAAAATTAGAACAAATGGAATATATATATATATATCGAAAATCATCAAAAATAATGTGGATGGTATGGTTTTGCGTAAGTTTATAGATATCTTTGATATTTATCAAATGATCACTCCATCAGGTTTGTCGCTTGTTGTCAAAGCTTGCATGTAATCATTCAAGCACTCTCAAATCTCAATGCGGAAACGAGAAACATATCCATCCAAATGGAATTTGTGTACGAGAATTTTGAAAAGGAATATAAACCCATGATTAATCTACAAATCACACTAAATATCTCATGTAACAATCATCAAATGTATAAGCCAAATACGTCCACTATCAAATTAGTAGTATTCAATTGGATCATATCAATCTATATACTCATACAAATAAAATATCTAGCCTCATCTGAAGATGGGTTAATCCACCATTCTCAATTCAGACAACCGCAGATGACGATAGACAATAAATTCAAAAACAAATTAACCCCATCAAAAGTGATTGAGCTATTGACTTGTGTTACATCGATTCCTGCCTAAACCATTTTTAAAAAACATTAGTAAATATTTTCGAATGAGCGAAAACCCAACGTTATAACTTAAATAAACAATTATAAAAGTGAATTACACATTTACTAACATTGAATGAAATCTTTTCAATCTTTTATCTTTTTTTTTTTGGAGACAACTGGGAGTGTTGTTTGTAAATAATGATACTTTAGGGGTAGTAGTGTAAGCATTTATAAAAAGCAAAAAGCGAGTATAACCAAAACTAAAAACATTCCTTCTCTGAAATATCTCTCTCTTTGAATTGGAGGTGAAATTAATCAAACATCAATGGCGACGGTCAGACTGGAGCCGATCGTGCACCGAAATCGAAGTGACTCAAGCATGTCACGAGCCAGGAAGCAGCAGACGATTAAGCGGGTGAGTATATTGAAATTCGGTGAATGGAATCGGCGGCAATTTTACAATGGCGGCAGCTTCTTCTGCAACCCCAGGCCGCATGCGGTTGAGGTTAGGGCTAGCTCCAGTACTGCAGCCGCTGTAGTGGAAAGTGACGAAATTGTTGATGTCTTTTTCAAGGAGACTTATACCCTTCGCCGGACTGAAACGGTGACTTTCACTCTTTTTGATTCTGTTGGGATTTCATTTCATTTACTTTACATTCACATCTGTTTTGTAGACTGTTGGATTTTGATCATTTGATTCGACAAAGATGATTTCTTTTGTTAACTGTTTTTTTTTTTAAATATATTAAAATAATGGATGTAAGGTGGAGGGGACGGTATTTATAAAGCTGGATAGCGGTAAGGATGAAGGGAGGCGGCAGCTAACTGTCGGCTGCAATCTTCCAGGAAAGTGGATTCTTCACTGGGGGGTGATTTATGTAGAGGACGATGGCAGGTTTGCTTCGTTGCTCCTTTTATAGTTTATACACCAAGGCTGCTTGAATTATACCCCAAAAAAAATGGAGATCAAGATTTGAATGCAGTGTGTAGGTGGGATTTGATTGAATTAGTATAGTGTAAACATTTCTATATCTCGCAAATTGTATCACAGTCGGATTTTCCCATGGATTTTTTTCTTTTAATTGGGATGCTACGGCGGTGAACATTGCGTGAATTCTACCTCTGAATTTCAGTGAATGGGATCTGCCTCCTATAGAAATGAGACCTCTGAATTCAGTAGCCGTTAAAGTGAGAGCTAGATTCCATCTCTATGCTTCTTCTGTCGCCATTTTATTCCTAGTCTGATAGTGCGCTGATGTTCCCCGTGTCTTTACTTTGCCTGTAGGATTACGCCGTAGAGACACCCATGAAGAAATCAGCTTCAGTCGGAAAAGAAGATGCGCTTTATGAGTTGACGATCAATGTTATACCAAACAGTGGAATTTCAACTATAAACTTTGTACTTAAGGTTATATGTTCATTTATTTGATCTCGTTGAAATTTCTCTCTCGTTTCCTTTTCCTGAAATACCATTGATTGTTTTTCTAACTTCAGTGAAATGTAATGTTGCTGGATATGGATGACACAGGACGAGGAGACTGGTGTTTGGTATCAACACAGAGGTAGAGATTTTAAAGTTCCACTTGTGGCATCTACACACGATGGCAGCAACAACGTAGGGGATAGCAGTGGCTTCGATATATGGGCAGGTTGCATACATTGCCCCATGATGTATTTTCCCTACTCTGAGTATTCCTTTGAAACTCTTATTACCCCTCAGTTCAATACAATCCAATCAATGACGAGTTCAATCACTTGATACATTTTGTCAATGGAGCTTAATATTTCTCATCATTGTTAATTTAATGATCAGGGACACTGGGCCAGTTATCCAGCATACTTCAGAAAAAAGAAGGAACTGATTCAAGAACTGGAGGCGGTCAATCTATAGATCCTAATTGGCAAGTTAGGCAACTTAAAGGATTCTATGAAGAACATTCTATAGTAAAGGAAACATTTACCGATAACTCACTAATTGTATCAGTGCGGAAATGTCAGAAGACATTCAAACATCTACTTCAAGTTGAAACTGATTTACCTGGAAATGTTGTCGTTCACTGGGGGGTCTGCAGAGATGGCTCAAGAAATTGGGAATTACCAACCGGTCCTTATCCTCCAGCTACAACTGAATTCAAGAAAAAGGCTTTGCGGACCCTCTTACAGGTTAACAAGACTTAATTATATTAACAAAGCAGTCATAGAATTTAGTGATATCATATACAATTGTTCCTGCCTCTGGGTTTAACACAGTGCAACGAAACCTCAACTTCGTGTTCTGCTTCTGCAGCTAAAAGAAAGAGGAAGTGGAAGCTCGGGCTTGTTTACTCTAAGTGCAGATGTCAGTGGTTTCATTTTTGTGCTAAAGCTAAAAGAGAACATGTGGTTGAGGAGTACAGGAGATGATTTCTATGTTCCTTTACCGTCTTTAGGTACCAAACCTGTTCAATCCAATTTGGATTTGACAGAAAGAAAGAAAGATGTATCTTCTGAGGCAACTTTACCGGAGCCAGCACGCTTCACAGATGGAATCATAAATGAGATAAGGAGCTTGGTAACTGACATTGCCTCTGAGAAGAGCCGACAAACAAAAACGAAAGAGGCACAAGAAACCATCCTTCAGGAAATCGAAAAATTGGCTGCTGAAGCGTACAGCATATTCAGGACTTCCACCTCTACATTGGTGGAGGAAGATGTTGTTTTGGAGTCTAAGGCTGAGAAAGAAGCGAAAATATGCTCTGGTACCGGCACAGGATATGAAATAGTTTGTCAAGGGTTCAACTGGGAGTCTCACAAGTCTGGAAAATGGTATTTGGAGCTTAAACAAAAAGCTGCAGAGTTATCTTCACTTGGTTTTACCGTGATGTGGTTGCCGCCTCCTACAGAGTCGGTGTCACCTGAAGGATACATGCCAAAAGATCTATATAATTTAAACTCCAGGTGACATAGTTGACTTTTTTATGAAACAATTGGCCATTCAGCTGTTACTTTGTATTGATAAATATGGGCTTGAGACAGAAGGGATGCATATACATGGAAAGGCTTTTGGTGTTGTGCCTTTGTTTTCCAAGTTGTCTCTTTGTTTTTCATGATTTGAATTTACTTGTTGAACTTTTTTGGTGACTCTATCTGCAGTTGATATTTGTTTCTCTAATTTTGGCAGATATGGAACTATTAATGAACTCAAGGATCTTGTGAATAGATTGCATGAAGTTGGTATAAAGGTACTTGGAGACGCTGTATTAAATCACCGATGTGCACATTACCAGAACAAAAACAGTGTGTGGAATATTTTTGGTGGTCGCTTGAATTGGGATGATCGCGCTATTGTTGCTGACGACCCACACTTTCAGGTATAATAAATTGGTCTAGTTCTTTTTTGTTAGACGCTCAACGTTTTTTAATAATAAAATCATTAGAAATATGATTTTTAGATATTTCCCGTTGTTAGTCCTTCAGTGTACACTGTAACAAAGATGTTTGTGATTCTGGGTTTGACAATCTGGCAGTAGCTACTCAATACAAAGACCGGTAAGGTTTGAAATGCTGTTAATTTGTTTATATTGTGTGCAGGGAAGAGGGAACAAAAGCAGTGGGGACTGTTTCCATGCTGCTCCCAATATTGACCATTCACAAGATTTTGTGAGGAATGATATCAAGGAGTGGTTATGCTGGTTGAGGTATG
>JAWWMW010015442.1:0-17998 GCA_035048345.1 Echeveria elegans
TACCGACCACGTGGTCGCAAACTAACGGCGCGAAATTTTTAGCGCCAACATCGGCGACCACGTGGTCGCAAATAAACAGCGCCAAATAATAGCGCCAACATTCGCTACCACGTGGTCGCAAACAGGACGGTAAAAATTTTCGGGAAATTTTGGCACCAAACATAGCGTCCATTAAATAATATGCAACCACGTGGTCGCAAAACAGCGACCATAATGTTATGGTCGCTAAGTTGTGGTCGCTAATGCCGCAGTTTGGTGTAGTGAATGTTCAGGGCAAGTCTAAAGACAACTTGAAGGCAAGGATGGACATCAGAGAATTGTTCAGACGGTCGAGCTAGAACCAGATGAGAGCAATAGTAAGTACATCAATGCAGGATACGCATTGGATCGTGATCAGAAGAAAGTTCTATTTGAAGGGTTGAAAACAGTTAATTAAATTTCCATACGGTTACGCTTCAAATATAAGTCATTGCATTAAAATGCACAAACTGCGACTGTTCGGTATGAAGAGTCATGATTGTCATGTCTTTATGCAAAGGCGGTTGGGTGTTGCTTTTCGATCGTTCTTAGAGAACAAGTATTGGAAGCCTATCGCACAGTTGAGTGCATTCTTCAGGGATCTTACATGTTATGAGCTGAAGACAGAAATTGCGCATAATCTGCATTCGGAGATACCTATTATTCTGTGCAAGCTGGAGCGAATTTTTCCAATTGGGTTATTTTACTCAATAAAGCATTTGCGTATCCATTTGGCAATGGAGGCAGCAATTCGCGGCCCTGTACAGTAAAGATGGATGTATCCATTCGAGAGGTATATTTATGTGTGAACTTGATTGTATTTACTTTATTTAAGAACGTGTTTGAAACTCATCGATTACTAATGATATGTTTTTCCCCAACTCACATGTGTCTGTAGATTTCTTCGAAGATTGAAGAACAAAGTCGGTACTAAAGCGCGCGTTGAAGGGTCCATTTCTAGTGCGTACATAGTTTAAGAGACCTCGACGTTTTGTGGATATTATTTCAACTCACATGTTTTGAATAATCAAATGTCCCAGTGCCGCAATGATGATGGTCTCGATTAGGGTGTAGATCCAACGATTTGTCCATTTTCACATTTTCAGACCGTAATTTAGGTAAACCCATACGTAGACAACTAACGGGTGATGAGTATCATTTGATATAACTTATGTCCTACTCAACTGTGAAGAAGTTGAACCCTTTAAAGAGTAAGTTATTTATCATTTCAATTCGAATAACGATATTTTATCATAAGTCGACTCCTAATTAATTAACCAATTGTTCTCAGATATTTCCTTGCAAACATCGTGCGAAGGGCAAGTCCTAGAATTACGGACAGTGCCGAGCAGCATATATTAGAATCACAATTTTGCTAATGGTTCTACCGATATGTAAGTCTTTCATATTAATGTTTATATGTACATGTAAAACTTTGATCATATCTATTAATGTATTTGTGCAGGCCAATAATGCAGAACATCCAATTGTCAGCAACAACATTCAAACTCTTGCACGTGGCCCTACTAGAGTTGTTAGGACTTTTCTTAGGTATGTTGTAAATGGTTATCATTACCATACAAAGAGTCATTCGTCAACGAGAGCCATGGATTGTAGTGGAATTTGTGTATTGAGACAAACATTTGACACTGATGAAAAGGACTACTATGGATTTGGACTAAGCATTACTAGTCCTAACTGATCATCGCATTATAGTTGTAGAACCGTTCCAATATGAATCTGTTGGCATCATGCGTACTATCGATGATCCATGTGATGTTGACAGACAAGGTCCCTTACATGATCCTCAGATGAAGAAGGTCGACGTCAACCGACACAAGAAAATAGTTATTAAGGATCGTTACATTTTTGCACATCAGCCATCTCAAGTGTATTTCATTGAATACCCAAAGATAAGGTGAACGTATGATGATTGGTTATGAGCTTGTAAATTGAAGTCTCGTGTATGGTCTGAAGTGGGTGTTGAAAGTACTGACCATCGCATTATAGTTGCAAAACCGTTCCAACAAGAATCTACTACGATAATGCGTACCATCGATGATCCACTTGATGCAGACAGACAAGCTCCCTAACATGATCCGGCTAGTCCAATATATGAATTTGAAGGAGGAAACGAAGACGAAGAAAGTTCAGAATAGGAGCTCCAAACTTTAGAAGAAACCGAAGAAGAAGAATTGTGATTATTGTTGTAATATTTGAATAATATTCTCAATTAGAGTTTGTATCTGCGAAATTATATGATATTTTCATTTATTTATATTTTTAAAAAAATCAGTAAGGTTATATATACTATTTAAATTATAAAAATTTAACTATTAATTATGTTTATAATTGTATATATATATATATATTTATAGAACAAATTTAATTATTTTATTTGCGACTATGTGGTTGCTAATATTAATGTTTAATAAATTTAATTATTTTATTAGTCACCACGTGATCGCTAATATTAGAGAGAAATGCGACAAATTCTGAAAAATTTCAAGTGTCCGTTTTATATCGACCATTAGCGACCACGTGGTCACTAAATTTCCAGGTTTTGACGGCAAATTTAGAAACTAGCGACCATGTGGTCGCTAAATTTCCAGGTTTGGGAGGCAAATTTTGCAATTAGCGACCACGTGGACGCTATATTTAGCGACCATGTGGTCGCAAACTTTCGATACAAAACCAAAACTTGTCAGTTTTTCAGATTCATCCGCTCTTCTCTCTAGAAACAGAACTCCTAGCCGCACGCTGCACGAAATAAAGCTTTAGCCGATTTCTAGTAAGTTTTTCTTGTTCAATTTCTTAATTGTGAATTCATATGTTTATATATGTATTGAATTTGTTATTTTTTGATATATGTAAGTAGTTATTGTTAATTACACTGATAATTTCTAAATTGTTGTTCTTATTATAAAATTGGTTATATTGTTGATGAATTATTGTTGTTGATAAATTGTTTATATATCTTCTTGTTGTTGTTAAATTAGTTTTATTGTTGATAAATTGTTTTTGTTAATTTCTAAATTATTGTTGTTGTTGTTTTATAATTGGTTATATTGTTGTTGTCTAGCTTTTAAAATTTAAGATTATGACGGGACAACGTCGTTGTGCACGTCCGTCTCGGGACATGGGAGACGCTCCCCAGCCTTGCGAGGTTCCGCAACATGGTGAGGCAGAGGCCCCGCACAACAGAAGTTCAGAGAGGACAGAGTCGTACGTGACTTTAAAAGCGATTTTGGGTATCAACTTCTCTTTCGGGCTCACCCAACGACGATCTAGTGACATGACGGGCCGTGTGGTAGTAGCGCTTCGTCCGAGAGAGATGCCGCCACCTCCGCTGTTAGAGCTCCTCGACCAGAATGAGAGTCACGTACCCTTTATCCCAACGCTATTAGGGATCTCACCTGGTCTTGCGGGAGGTTAGTTTTTGTGTAGATTTAATTATTTTTTTAAATAGTTAATTAGTAAATTTAAAGATTGTTTGTTCGTTTTAATTGTAGGTTGGAGCCCAACCACAAGGTGGCGTGCTGGGCTACTTTCATCATCACTTCTGCTGGGATGAGTCGGCGAAAGATATGACCCTCTTGAAGATCCAGAAGAGGTGGAGAAGCAGGTAGAAAAATGCTATAACAACGTCGTCTACAAGGCTCGAGTCGCGCGAAAAAAGCTGACCTGGATATATGATCCTACCTGAGACCGGTGGATGACGCAATGGAGTAAGCCGGAGTATGAGGCACTACGACAGTGACAGAAGGCGAATCAAATTGTTAGGCCGGCGCTACACATCTCAGATTCAATGGGAATCGTCGAGCACCGGCGGCGCATGATAAACGTAAATATATTCTCTTCGATTGTAAACTTAAATTTATTTATTTAATTAAAATTTAATTTTACTATAGGAGGCACAACTCAGGAGGTCAGTCACGCCTCACGAGCTGATGATACACACTCATGAACGCGCGCCAGAGTGTACACTTTTGGTGGATCAACGTTCGCAAGAGATGGTGGTGAGTTTCGTAAATTTAAATAGTTTACTACAATTATTTTAAGTATTATTCATTATTTTATTAGTTTTTCACATGAATTAGGACCAGACTCAGGAGATCCTCATCCAGACGAGCAATCAGTGTGAGACGTCGCTATCGTTACAGGATTCTTGCGACGCATACTATGAGGTGGTCGACGGTGTAGTCCTGGCGGGGCAGATTTTGGGGTTGGAGGAGCAGCGTCCGAATTTTTCAGCTAGCAAATTTCCACCTCCCGGCGCGAGGCCACTCGACTGATCTAGCTTTAGCCTCCAATGATCAGATGTCAGCGGAGTTTAAGCAAGTCAAAAAGCGGCTAGCGGAGATGAAGGATATTCAAACAGATGATGGAGGTTTTCATGGCTCAGATCACGACCAATCAATCAGATCCATCGTCTTTTAGTCAAGCGCCGCCGCCACCAGCGTCTCAGACAGATTAGATTTTTGTTTAAAAATAAGATTTTATATAAAAATATTTTATTTTTGATTATTCAAAATGTACAAAAATTAATTTTATTTTTATTTAAATTTTTTATAATTATATATTTTGGTAATCATTTTTTTTATTAAAAATAGTAATAAATTAGCGATCACGTGGACGCTAACTTATCTCTATTTATTTTTGTAAAATTCAAATAAATTAGCGACCACGTGGACACTAACTTTTCTCTATTTTTTTCCGTAAAATTCAAATAAATTAGCGATCACGTGGTTGCAAATATATCTCTATTTGTTTCGTAAAATAAATATAAATTACCGACCACACGGACGCTACTTTATTTCTATTTCGATTTCGCAAAATACAAATATATTAGCGACCACGTGGACGCTAATTTATCTCTCTTTTGTTTTCGTAAAATACAAATAAATTAGCGACCAAGTGGTCGCTGGAATTTTTAGTCACTAACGCTAAATGCAATCTGCGTCTAATGATTTAGCATCCACTTTTTGGATCCATTTAGTGGTCGCAAATATACAATTGCGACCATATAACACAAATTTGCATCCACTTTTTTGGACGCAAATTCGCATTTTTGTTGTAGTGGAGTTGGAATCAGGCTACGAAGTAGGGGATAGCCGAGATCAGTAATCGGTCCAACCGGAGGAATGATTATTCTAAACAATCGCAGAATCAGTCTTGAATATTACCTTTTCCCAACCACATCGAGCAGCAGCTTTAAAGCATTCTAGAAGCGCACGACCCTCGACATAATGGCTAGACGAGGTCAGGTGGGCAGATGGGCTGGCCAAAAGAGCCCGTAGAGATCGCTGGTCCTGGAACTCGGGTGTTGCTATTCCTGTTCTTTGCACAGCTTAGCATTTTTCTGCTGTTGGTGCTGCTTGTTGGTAGCACCGTTCCAATCAAAAAAAAAAGTTGGAACTAACGTGGCTTGGGTCGATCAAGTGCAGTTCGGCCCTTTTAGACCTATGTTAGTATCATAAACCTCAAGTACTGGGGATTTAAGACCAAATTTGGACCAAGAAATTGGGGAAAGTTGAGGGTTAAGCTTCATTATCAAAATTGCTTTATTATGGATCGAGTGGGTTTGTCAGGATGGTTGGTCACTTGGTCCTTCTCTAGAATTTTGAGATTGATATAAGTATTAGATCATACTCGAGATACCATGTTGATGCCACAATAGAGAAAAAAGAAGTTTTGATTTCTTTATTTTATGGAAATCCTAGAATTAATCTTAGAGATCATAGTTAAAACTTATTGAGGAGATTGAGAAAATGGTCATGGTCCATGGCTTGTACTTGGACATTTTAATGAGATTATTGATCAGAGTGAGATGTGTGGGGGAAGAGATAAAAATATAAAACGGATGAGAAGATTTGGAGAAGTCTTGATGGAGTGTGGCTTAAAGGATATAAAGATAGTGGGGACAGATATACATATTCACATAGGCGAAAAGGTGCAGATGAACCCAAAACCAGAATAGATCGATCTATTGCAATCTGTGAATGGCATAAGGTGTGTCCTAGGAGTAGGTTGCAGTATTGCTTTGCGAATACATCATATCATAAACCAATTAAGTTTTGTCTGTGTCAGACACAAAGGAAGACGACATTCCAACAAAAAATGTTCTGCTTTGAGCCAATGTGGCTAAGGGAGGAGGCTTTCAAAGAGATGGTCAAGCAGGAGTGGATGAATGCAAAGGAGGCCAATTCAAATTTGTCTGGACAACTTAGTAGGTATGAAGAAAAGTTGGGAAGATGCATAAGAAGATCAAATCGTTTAAGGAGCAGCTAGAAACCCTGGAGAAAGAGGAGAACGGAAGAAGTGGCTACTAGGAAGCAAAGTTATATGCAAACCTTGATGAGTGGTTAGCAAGGGAGGAACTACTCAAGAAGCAGAAGTCATGAATGGACTGGCTTAAAGAGGGTGACAAACTTTTTTCAAGATGAATGCGACTCTGAGGAAGGAGAAGAAATTCGTCAAATACATTAAGAATGGAGAGGGTAAAATTGCGACAAATATTGATGTGACAGTATTTTAATTTACCAACTATTATGAATCTCAATTTCAGGTGCCAAATGACTGGGGAAGATATAGAATGAGAGCATGCATTAGAAGACATTACGTTGAGGGTATCAGATGAAATCAATGCGGGATTGAGGGGGTCATACACAACACAGTAAATTACGAGAGCTTTGTTAGAAATGCGCCCTTCCAACGCACCAGGTATTGATGGATTCTCTGCTTTATTTTATCACAAAATTTGGGGTGTTATCAAAGAGGATGCGTGTGGGGAAAATTTTGAACGTATGAATAATAGAGTGTTAGATCCGCATATGAATGAAACTATGATAGTTCTTGTAACAAAAGTGAAAAAACCACTAGAGGTATCCAATTATACACTACAAAAAAAATAACGTTTAGCGACCAACATCCTGGTCACTAATATGGGAACGCTGATCGCTAATCGTCATTAGCGACCAAAATCTGGTTGCTAAAAGTAGATGCTAAATCGATGGTCGCATTACATTCGGCGACCACGTGGTTACTAATTAGTGATCAAATATATTTAGCGGCCACGTGAACGCTCTAATTTCGGTAAATTTAATAACAAAACTATTTAAGAAAATTTATTAAAATAAAGCAAAAAATTAATTAGTTAGCGTCCAGATGGTCACTAAATAATTAAATTTTTGATTTATTTTAATTAATTATTTAGCGACCATGTGGACGCTAAATAATTAATTTTTCGATTTATTTTAATTAATTATTTAGCGACCACGTGGACGCTAAATAATTAACTTTTCAATTTACTTTAATTAATTATTTAGCGACCACATGGACGCTAAATAATTAATTTTTTATTTATTTCAATTAATTATTAAAAAAATTAAGAATTAATTTTTTATATAAAATTATTAAAAGAATTCAAAAAAATAATAATTAAAATAAAATTTTAAAAACTAAAATATTCAAATTCAAAATTGTTTTCACAAAATACTAATTTTAAACAAACTAATAGATAATACAGTCTAATCTGATTGCGGTGCTGGCGGCGGTGGCGGCGCATTGCTGGAAGAGGGAGCATTCTGGTTGGCTCCCATCCGAGCAATAAATTCTTCCATCCTCCGTTCATACGCTCGTTGAGCCTCCCTCATTTCTTCCATCTGCTTCTTCATTTTCTCCATCTTTTGTGACAACTCGTCATTGCGGCGCTGGAGCTGGACGGGGCATGCGGCTCGCGTCTGGAGGAGGTAATCTGCTGTGAGAAGAACTTCGGCGCTGCTCCTCCAACTCCGAAGACTGCACCGCCAGGGCCAACGCCGCCAACCGCCCCGTAGTACGCCTCGCAGGAATCCTGAAAAGATGGCTCCTGATCAGACTGCTGGTTGCTCCTCTGTGTGAGGATCTCACTAGTCCGTAAGTGTCATAACCAATCTCCAACAACCGACTCTTTGATTAAAGCTGCCACAATATGTCATAAATGTCACACACATTTATATATATATTATAATATGATTCTATTGTGAGGTAAACTCTTACGATTCTACGATACGAGTCTACGTGTCGATTCTACCTACTCCCTCCGTCCCATAATATACCTTACACTTTTCCTTTCTGAGTGTCCCAAAATAAACCTTACAATTCCTAAAATAGAATATTATTCTCTTTACTTTTACTCTCACATGCACTATCTCTCTTCCTTTATTATTTCACCTTTTACAATCGTTCATTATTTATTATTAATCAAATCATTCATTTTTCTCACACAAACACTCCCTCTCTTTAATCATTACTTATATTATCTTGTGTACTTTTTCCAACAACAAGTACAAATCAACTAACTTTGTAGCTTCCTTAAATCTTGTGCACATATAAGAAACGCAAGGATCATTTAGGGACAAAGGCAGTAGGTAAAACGAGTTAAGATAGAAATTCGAGTGTGACAACCTTGATCTCCTGCATCAGAATAAATATATCTTTGCTTCAATTGAGAGATATCAATAACACCTTTTACGAACACCATATAACCTTTATATCGCATTTGAAAAATATAAAAAATACTTATAAAATAGTGTTTACCTGTGATGAACTTCCATAAACATGTCTTGCGTCCATCAAATTATTGACCATGGTGTTTCTCGGAATGAAATCATCCATATTTCCCGCTTTCAGTAAGAAAGAAACGAAAATTTTAATAAGAAACAAAACTAATGATCTGTTTGAAGGCTTTGAGTTGACTGAACTAATTACAATCATTTGAATTGCTTAACATTCAGAAGTTGCGTGAATTGATACAACAAAAAATATATCTACCTGCATCCAAATTGAGGCGAAACAGTACAAACCAACATCTCCCAGCAACATTCAGAATCTCAGTAAAAACATATCATGAACAATGAAGCAACTAGAGTTCGAAACTAGCATACATATCGAGTATTAATAGCAAATATAATTATAAACCCTGATTTGAAATAAACTGTATTGAAAAAGAGATGTTGGTGAATGCTGCTGTGTAATATGTTTCCGAGGAGGAGGCCTAATCGGAGAATCCAGCGGCAACAGTGGCTGAAAAGCTCGGCGGACGGACTTTGACTGAGTTGGATGAATCAAAGGTGCTTTGTTGCTAGTCCGTCTAGTCATGGCTGATTGAGTTCCCGGACAGAGAAGAGTATGAGGTGAGCAGTTGAAAGACGAAGATGAACGATCGCAAAGAAGAGGAGAGGATGAGCGTCGAAAAGATTTCCTCCAAATCTCGTGTGGTTACTTTACCTCCTATTTCCTTCATTATTTTCCTTCCCTACAACCAAACACAGAATTTTCAATTTCCCACCGAATAACTTACCTTCCCTCTGATTTTCCGCAAACCAAACAGGGGTAAAATCCTCAGTTTTGTATATATCAGGCCGAATACAACAGGAGATGGTTCAAAAAGATGACATCTAGGTTCAATCTATTTAAATATTTCAATCTGTCAAACTCAACAAACTCTGCATGTTTGGCGCCTTGGATGAATGAAAGGACCGCATTGTAGCGTTTACTATTGCAATGATAACATGATTACCAAGTTACTTAAGAGTGACATTTTGCGACTTACGACTTAGCATTCTATATTTACCTAGATCGAGTTCTAGAACATTTTCAAACCGTCTGGCTGTCATTTGGTGTGTCGCTAAGAAATTCACAGGAACAAGAAATGCAACTACTTCCAATGACTTACTTAGGTTGGGTCAAACTAAGGGACCGATCACGCGACAAATCCGAAATCATGACTTGACTCTATGACACAGTGCATGATCTGTTTTCATGTTTCGTCAACGTTAGATCAGTACATCTCGACTGAATAATCTATGGTATCAACTTTCACTAGATAAAAACTTCAGCAGAAGTGACACAAAAAACAAAAAACTCCTGTCAAGAAATGCTTATATATATAATAAGAAAATGCTTATAGCTACTACAACTCCTGTCAGCTATAATGCTAGCTTGTGTTATCAAACACAAGGCAGGCAGGTTTTATCCATTATAGAGTTGCTCCACAAGCATAACGATCAGAAAGCCAACACTGCTTCTGATGACTATGATTGAAGCTCAAAATCGCAACAGGCAACAGGCAACAAGCAACAAGCATGCTGCCAGCTCATTCCAAATATTACTGAGGATAGTACTGCGGATGGTACTGAGGGTGAGGTACAATGTATGCTCCTCCATATGCAGTTGCCGTGCTATAATAAGCAGATGGCAACTGAGGTTCTGGCATATACACGTTGGAGCTCTTGGGACTCAGTTTAGCAGGGTGGACAATTGTTCCACCAGCTGTATTATACGTCCCAACAACTGAACTACTGTAAGGATTAACAGTAAGGGTTGAGCCCGAATAAGAGGCAATATCTTGATTGCCTATATATTTGACAAAATTTTGGTTGGAGCCGGAAAAACCAGAAACTTCTGGTTTCAGTATCATATATTGGGTAGCTGTTGGAGGTGCTGTGCATGGAGAAACAGTAAGATTAGAAGAACCAGTCAAGCCATAAGGCCGAACTATTAAAGAACATAAAAACAGTTTTTATCCAGCATCATCAAACCTGCAGTGGGGAGGTGAGCTTGTTGATAAGGTTGCATTATTGAATGAGTATTTGCCAGTGTTTGAACTGTTGTATGAGTAGCAACTGCTTTACTGCGAGATAGATTGCTTCCATCCAGCTGCTGCATTATATGCTGCCTATTGTTTTGTTGTTGCATTTTTCCATGAACCATATCTTCTGCAGAACGTTTCTTGTTAATCTTTTTGCTGATTATTTCGTTAATTCGTTTCTCTAGAATTTTCGGTGGATACTCCGACTCAAGTTTATGGTCTTCAATATATTTTAAGACACTTTTCAGGGCATTTACTTCTTTCACCGCAGCTTCATTCTGTGAAATAAAACAATAATTGGTATAGATATCAAATGTACTCTTACACACTTCAAATGAATGCATAAAATAACAGAATAAGTAAGTAAATTTCATGCTACTGTACAGACAACTTGATATTACCATTGCCCGAAGCGAGTGATTTCCTTTATCTCTGATACTTTTAGCAGATTGCTTGATGTCATTAACATATTCTTTTAAAAGAGGAACTGGAGGAAATTTATCGACAAGTGAAAATTCAAAAACAAATTTGACCGCCAAAAGTTGTTTCCCAGCTTCAATGAGTTTGTGCACCACATCTGGAAACAAAAAATTAGGCCAATCTAAGAGTTAATGTTATGCCATTGACAAGACTCATAAACGAAAAGTGCATAAGAATATCCACTGAATTGTCCTGAAAAGTTATTAAATGCTGTTAACTTTGAAAACACATTGTGAAAGACAAATAATACCACAAATTTCAGCAATATAAAAAAACAAGTATAAACGCGTACCTTGAATTTTATCCGGCATAATAAGCATGCGACACAGATGAATAGCCTCCTTAAACTGAGCAGTCTCCAAAAAGATTTCAACAATTTCGTTTTCATCAAAATGGCTCCTCAAATTATAAGTAGCGAGCAATGTCAAGAACCCCAAAGCTCTAAGGGAGTTTGAATTTTTCTGAATGACCTTCCCCTTCCACTGGACGGCCAAATTCTTTGCCTTTTCCTTTACAACCTCAGTAATGTCTTCAGCCCCAGCAATATTCATCAATTTCTCTAACAACATCACGCAAGTCCTCCTCACTTCCCTGATCCTAAAATCTCCATCGCCTTTCGCTTTAGCCGCATCCACATCCACCTGATAAAAATCATCCATAGCATCCAGAACCATCAAGGCCGGATCACTAGCAGATTTCAAAGCCTCGGAAATCTCCTCCTTTATGGAATTCAACTCCTTGTGGTGATTGTCAACATACCTCCTCAGCCCTTTCCCGTCCATCTTCTCGCAAAATGCCTTCAACTCCGGCCTCACTTGTCTGCTACTCAATGTTGCGTTCCCGCAGGGCGACAACAGAGCGGAGGATGTGATCGGTTTGAGTGGTGGTATGGTTGAGTTGATGGCGTCGAATTGGGAACGGAGAGAGGACTCGATAGATGAGAAGTGAGAATCGATTTCTGGCCATGTGAATGGAAAGGACGAAAGAGATGATGAATGCGTTTGAAGTTGGAGAAAGGCTTGACGAAGAGACTCCTTCTTCTCGCTAACGGCCTTCAGCGCTTCCGATATCTTCTCAATCGTCATCGCCCTTGTTCTTTCAAAATCAACGCACCAAACCCTAATTCGAAAGTCGAAAAGCGGTGTGCCGGATCCGATTGACCCGAGATGTATTGGACTGTGTATGGATGCACATTTTTAGCCCGAATCAGGAAATAGAACGGGACCGGATCAGAATTTGTCGGGTCAAACGGAACCTGTTCCGGTTCAGTTTTCGAGTCAGCAATATATGAAAATTCGATTTCTGGTTTGGTTCCGATTCAAACCGTCAAATTCTAGTTCAATTCGGATTGTACCGGATTAATATTTAATATTACACCAATTAAAAGTTTAAATTAATAATTAAGACTCTTATTCACAAACTGTGAATATCCTTTCTCGGTTAACGTTAAATATAATATTATTTTAATACTAATACAAATGCATTATCCTCATACTATGTGAAACATTGTGTCTGTTCACTCCGTTGGACTTCGAAACTCAAGGCATGATTGTTGGTTAGCTTAGCAAAATTCGGATTCGGTCCAAACCCAGTCCAAACTCGGTTCCAGTCTAATTTTCAGTTCTTCCAATCAATGAATTTCGGGTCGTCGGATCAACTTGAACCGGTCAATCCGGTTAAAGTCGGACCGGGTCAACCTAGATGTTCATTGCTATTGAACTGGTTTGGATCCGTCGAATCAATCTGAAGACTAAATAGGATAGACTCGGATCGTACCCCTATCAGTCAAAATTTAATGATAAATTTCTTAACTAAATCAAATAGTTAATTATATCTTTTATTATATAATAAACTAGTTCCATCATCAAATAGAAAACTCAAGAATTGCCCCTACCCTTATGACCTCCACATTCAGACACCACAAAAAATGTCGTTAAAACCTTATGACCTCCACATTCATTAACGAGACTTTAGCATTCATTATGAAAACCTTATGACTTCCCCATTTAGTGATGAAACTTTAACAGTCGTCGCTAAAACCTTATGAACTTCACATTCAGAGACGAAACTTTAACAGTCATCGCTAAAACCTTATTAGCTCTTCTCCATCCATTCAGCGATTGGGTGCGTAAGAAAAAATGGGTGAAGAATCGAAGAACAGAGCTTCGTATATGATAAAAAGTGGAGCAGAAAATGTTGAAAAGTTTGAGGGAAATCGAATGAAGACATCCGAGTCGAAAAATATCGAATTTGGAGGGATTTCAAAATCGAGGCAACAATCGCATGTTCCCGCCGCATCCCCGTCGGGATGACGGGCGCTTCATCTTGTATATTATCTAGTATATAATAGAATAGATCCATCATCAAATAGAGAATTCCCGAATTGCCCCTGCCGTTCACAAATTATTACAATTAAATGTCACCCTCTTATAGGAACGACTTCGATCAGCCTATACTCGCGCAAAAATCATCGCTAAAACCTTATGACCTCCACATTCTAGCATGAAACTTTAACAGTCGTCACTAATACCTTATGATTTCCCCATTCAGCGACGAAACTTTAACAGTCGTCGCTAAAACCTTATAACATTTACATTCAGCAACAAAACTTTAACACCGAATTTGGAAGAGATTTCGAAATCAAGGCAACAAGCGCATGTTCCCACCGCATCCCCGTCAGGATGACGGACGCTTCCTCTCGTATAATAGATTAACATTTGTCCTCCCTCATCCCTCATCAAACAAAAAAATAAAAAATAAACCTCTACCCAATTCATCTATATATATAATTGAATAACATTTGTCCTCCCCATCAAACAAAAACATTAAAAAAACAAATCTCTACCCAGTTCATAATTTGTAACTTACTAACAAACAAACAAAAAACCAAACCTCTACCCGGTTCATCTATTATCTATTAAAAAATAAAATAGAGCGGGAAACGTTGAGAAGTTTGAGGGAAATCAAATGAAGACATCAGAATCTAAAACACCTGTTTCCACCGCATGCCGTCGGGACAACGGGCGCTTCCTCCAGGATTTTTTTCAAATCACTGACTACCCTCACATCATCGGCTTCCACTCGCACAACATGAATCAGTCCTTCAGAGAATATCTAAAACACAATCGATTAGAACCCGACGCCACCTCCGATCACCACCAACAAATCAACTATAACGCTTTGCGAGTGACAAAATCAGTTTGGAAGTGATCGAGAGCATCAAGGCAAACACCGACTTGTCACGAATGTCAAACACATTGTCACCTTACCCCTTTCAGCGAAGAAACTTTAACAGTCGTCGCTAAAACCTTATGACTTCCCCATTTCACCGACGAAACTTTAACAGCCGTCGCTAAAACCTAATGACCTCCACATTCAGCGGCGAAACTTTAACAGTCGTCACTAAAACCTTATTACCTCATTTTCATCCATTCGGCGATTAGGTGCATAGGAGAAAATGGGTGAAGAATCAAAGAACGGAGCTTCGTACAGGATCAAAAGTGAAGCAGGAATCGTTGGAACGTTTGAGGGGAATCGAACGGAAACATCCAAGTCAAAAATACCGAATTTGGAGGAGATTTCGAAATTGAGGCAACAAGCGCATGTTCCCGCTGCATCCCGTCGAGACGACGGACACTTCCTCATGTATATAGAAAAAGAAAAACTCATATGTTTCCCTGATTTGGATCCGTACGCAAAAAATGCAATTTGCTGCTAATTTAATATGTAATATTTTTAATACATGTTATATTTATCCGCTCTATGTTCAAGGATCAATTATCCAACATGATTTAAAAATTATTATGATAAAAATGATTAAAATGACCTTAAAAGGTTGTCGGAAGTACGAGATTCAATATCGAATTTACCAAACGTAAACAAATTAAATATTTTTTTATATTAATTATTGTATTTGTATGCTAACAAAAATTTAAATTTAGTATTAGTGTTTGTATATTTAAATTTATGTCTTATTCTGTAAATTGGTAATTTACCTAACCAAAATATTCATTCTGTTTATCGAGCTGAATTTAAACCAAACTTACAGATTATCAAATTTAAAGAACCAGAATAAAAAAGAGTTTATTTTACCGAAAACTACCCATAAAATACAATTTTTACCAGAAACCACACGTAATTTTTTATTACCCAGGTCACCCATAAAAATATTTTTGTTACAAACCTCTATCGATAACATTTCCCTCTCAACCTCTGAAGCTAGCACTGCTGTTTCATTTTTTATACGATATTACCCAAGCAACTCAACCTAGTTGTTATACACTGGTGTAACAACTCCTCCTTCAGTTCGCCTCAAGCGAGATTTGGAGCGTGTTGATACAACACGGGACAAACATTGGAAGTTATTCATCAACACTTTACCAAATGTATGACCTTGCGACACCTCCCTCTTCACTCTACTTGAAGCGTGTTGTCTTACCTCACTTCTCTCTACGTGGGGACATAATAAAAATATATTGTCTACGAAATATATTAGTCTCTTTTTCCTTTTATATGCACATAGATGAGAGTTGACGTGCTTTATATGACTTCTTGACTTCATACTCCCATCTCAACTTGCTAAAGAGGTTTCTTCAAATGGATAATGACACTTACACACACGACTTCTGATCGGCGTCGTAAATGTCCAATATTTACGCACATATTTGCTTATTTTCTTCATATTTATATTAAAAATTGTTCATATTTTATACTCATATAGATATTTCAGACTCGGAATGTACTTTTTGATGATTATAGAAGCTTGGAGCAAAACATAACAAAATTGAAGATAAATCGTGCAAAATCGAAAGTATTTGGCGAGTTGTGCTCGGTCAACGGAAGAGTCAAAGTCAAAACACAATTTGAAGGTCAAACTCGATCGAGCTGAATGTTACTCGACCACGTGGAGCTAAAAGAGAGGATCAACTCGACCGAATAAGAACTCACTCGACCAAATCAGATTGAACGGAGACAAACAGAAGGCATTAACTCGCCCGAGTTTGGAAGTGATTTGGCCGAATGAGTTTAAATCTAACAAACAAAGGGTAGAAGCTCGGTCGAGCTGTAATCCTGCTCGACCGAGTGGAATATTGTGCTCGACCAGTTTTGCTCGATCGAAAATCAACTCGAACAATTAAAAGAATCAGTTTACTGGATCATCAAGGATCTTTTTAATGGAGTATTCATACAGGAAAATGAAGAGGTAGAAGGCATAAGGATGGAGTTTTTTATGGATGACATTATGAAGGTGATTAATTGGAAGGATTTATATTCCTTCATAATGATAGATAATCCAAAGAACCCACATACACTCACACACGCATGCACTCGAGCCATCAATAAATCAGTGAGAGAGCCTCCTTTCTTCTCTTACTCGACCGGTTCCTTTCCATTTCCAGGTTCATTTCTGCTCGAGCACCCCAACTTGACCGTGAACAATAAAGAAAATACAACACTTTGAAGACCCAGCGACATTACTGAGCATTTCTAAAATGTGTTTTTACATTTAGTTTTCAATCATGTATTGTTCCACACTCGATATGGGTGATTAGTTATTTTGAGACAAGGGTCTTACGGATCCTTGGGTACTCATGAATGATTGAATGAATTTTACACACATTTTATGAATGAATTTTGGTTGAAACAAATATATTAAACTTATGCTTGTGTCGTGCATGTTAGGGAAGAACATTTGTGAACCTTATAAAATTATTTGATTGTTTTAATTCGAGGGAAGAACGTTTGTGAACCTTAGATAGCTCTCACTGCATAAGTACTTGAATTCTGGGAAAGAAAGTTTGTGAACCCATGGTATTAGGTTAATACTTTGATTTGGGGAAGAACATTTGTGAAGCTGTCAAGGACAAAACTAGTATTTCATAAAGTTAAGTATTCTTAGCCAGACCCATATAAAATCGTTCTATATTATTTTATAAATCGTTCAATGATATTCATGAGTACAGTCGGTGAGTTATGCCCTAGTCGTCTATCTTTTAAGTTGTTTATTTACATCAACTGTTACCAAACCTGAATTTGAACCCCAAACCTTTAGAATCATTTAGTTGATAAGTAGCTTATATATGAGTTTCCATTGTTCCCTTGTGTTCGACACTAGATCACCCTAGTTCCTTATAAATTGTGTTTGACATTCGTGACACACGATACTACACATCTCCAGCCCATGTGGAGTCAACTGACACGTCATAGGCTGGAGATGGAATGAGGGAGATCAAATTTTTCTGCATTGGTTTTTTGCTGCTCGACCTAGCACTCTATTTATAGTGCTAGGACCGGTCTTTCTTGATAAGAACTTGAAAAACAATTCCTCGTGGAGTTTGAGTTTGTGGTACTTGATAATGCTTGTATCATTGACTCGAGTTCCACTTTTAGATAATGATCTTCAGCTCCTAAACCGCCTTTTACTTAAGGAAATCAGTTGTTATTCCTTGTTTTTATCTAAACGGCCGGTCCTCACTTTTAAGTAATAATCATCTCATCCTTTATCTTCAACTTTGGCTCTCTAAATGTCTTTATCTCTTTCTGAGGCCTTCACACGAGTTGTAGATAGTTCTCTCAGCTTTCCAACGATATATGGCTCGTCTCATTCGGAATTCGGATGAATTTCCTAGATAAATCCAAATCCGACTAGGATTAGGAGGCATTTGTGCGCGACCAGTCGTGCTCGCGCATGCTTCGGCCTGCACTCGCGCAACTTCTATTTTCACTTTGCTTCTCCGAATCTGCTGATACTTCCTTGTGAGGAAATGTGTATTTAAATAAGGCATTTTATCTCGTATTCATCATTTCTTCATTTTATGCCCTGAAATACAAAACTACACCAAAAGCGTAATCTTATACATAATAATA
>JAWWMW010015547.1:0-17988 GCA_035048345.1 Echeveria elegans
GGCTTTTTCTCCGCCACCCTAGCCTAGTTGACAACGTCGTTGTAGCGCTTCGCTCCTTGCTTCTCCCACTTCTTCCGGACCTCAGCTGTGCTCAAACTTCCGCTGACTCACCCTCCGAAAGTGTGTCTGACAAAATAATAGACAATAGTTGTAAGAAATATAAATTAAAAATGTACTTTAAATAACTCAAAAATTTATAACATAACTTCCATGACTCAAACCAACGGTCTCGAGAAACTCTACTGACTTTCTGAAACCTCCGGGCGTCCGCATCTGGCTGGAACGTGATAATGTGAGTTGCCCAGCGCGTCACTATGTGGCTGGGCTCCAACATGTAAATGGTACAAACAATCAAGTTAATTTTTGAAATGGTATGAAAATAAATATTGTAAAATACATAAAAACTAACCTCTTTAGTCCAGCTCAGAACCCAAATAGTATCAGGATCGAGGGTCTGTACAGAGCGAATAAGTCAATCTGCTACAACCACCGAGGTCGCGGCATCTGTCTCGACCGAAGTGCTCGTACCACTCGACCCCGCCACGTGACAGTTGCGCTCTAAGGGTGAGTTTGAAAGAGAAAATTTGAGTCCCGCAATGTGGAAAGCGTCAAAGTCGATTGGGGAAGACACATGTTCTCTGAACTCCGGTCAAGCTCTGCCTTGGTATGTACACGCTGTGCGTCTAGTAGACCCTCGTCAGACTCAGGAACATGTCCTACGACCCGTGGAGGTCGTGCCTCACGACGATGATGGCCCGTTATAATCTCAAACCTACAAAATTATACAAATTACAAAATATACATATCAATCCAACAATAATATCAATTCAACAATTTCTAGCTTACAACAATATCAATTCAACATTCAAAAATATCAATATCAATATCAATAATATCAACAAATTCAACATTCAACATTTTCATATCAACAAATTCAACATTCAACAATATCAATATGAACTCATCATTCAACAACATCAATACCAATAATATAAACATTCAACAATTTAACTATTAACAATTTAAATATTCAGCAATTTAAATATCAATATCAGTATCAATTCAAACATTCAACAATTTCAAAATCAAAATTAAATAAATCTATTTCAGCAATTTTAATTTCAACTTCAATTTTAACCATAAACCCCAAACTTAAAAGAATGGACGGAGGGAAGGCTTTGGAAAGATGACGACAGCGACGACGATCGCAACGAAGCTGGAAACGGCAACGGACGGCGGAGTTTGAGCACGAACGGATCGAGGAACGATCTGAGAAAAAGTTTAAGTGTTCCTTTTATACTGAAAGTTAGCGTCCACGTTGTTAAAATAAGACATTAGTGTCCACGTGGACGCTACGTTATTTTTTGAATTAAAAAAATAAAAATTGGACACTAATAAATTCTAAATTAAAAATAATTTTGGAATAAATATTGGCATCCACGTGGATGCTAATGTAAGTTTGATTTAAAAAAAATTAGTGTCCACGTGGACACTAAGTAATTCCAAATTTAAAAATAATTTTGAAATAAATATTAGCGTACACGTGGACGCTAATGTAATTTTACTTTTTTTTAAAAATAAATATTAGAGTCCACGTGGACATTAATTAATTCCAAATTTAAAATATAATTTTGAATAAATATTAGCATCCACGTGGACGCTAATGTGACTTTGACTTTTTTAAAAATAAACATTGGCGTCCACGTGGACGCTAATTAATTCCAAATTTAAAAATAATTTTGAAATAAATAATAGCATCCATGTGGACGCTAATTAATTTATTTGCCCCCTTTTAAAAAATAAATATTAGCATCCAAGTGGAGCTAATAGATTTATTTTTTTTAATATTCAAAAAATATATATAACATTATTATTTTAAGTAACAACAACATACAAACAAAGACTTTAATTAAGAATATTATTCAGTTAGAACAACAACAATAATAATTCATCGTCTTCGATTTCTTCTGAAGTTTCAAGCTCCTCAACTGAACTTCATCATCTTTGTTACCGCTTTCACCTTCATATATTGGACCGGTTGGAACATGTAAAGGACCTTGTCTGTCAACATTCAGTTGTGGATCATCGATAGTACGCGTGATGGCAGCAGATTCTTATTGGAACGATCTGCAACTGATAAGTGAAAAGCATGTCTAATATTTCTATACTTTTCCACTCATATTTTCTCTGATTTAATAGTAGAATATACCATTTGTGATACTCTTGATGATGTTTCAGGTCTAAAATACGATTATTGTGACTTTAAGGAGTCTGGAATGAAATATAGCAAAAAATAGTGCAGAAAAGAGACAAAAGCAGCAGTTTTTTGACAGTCTGGACCTTTAGAGCTTTAGAAGCGACCACAAGATTCATCTATTCTCCGATTGAAGTGAATCAATGTGCATTGGAAAGCTAACTCAGAGGCCTAAAACTTTTATGTTTGTATTAAAGACTGATTCAGAAAGCTAAAAAGGTAAAAATCAACATCCAGTGCCGTGAAGAAGAGCAAAGAAATCTGGCCAAGTGAAGTCACTCGACCGAGTAGAGGAGCTAATCGACCGAGTAGACCCTCTCAGATTCACCCACTTCAAACCACAGCGGCCCACTCGACCGAGTGACCATGTTACTCGACTGAGTGACACAGAAGGAGCAGACTTTTTGACTTATTTTTGAGACCTTTGGAATGCCGGATCAAACCTCCATAAATAGTACCTATTCTCTAGGGTTTGGGACATGAAATCAGCAGCATTTTATCCACCAAAAACCCTAGCCAAAGGAGGGGCTTTTGAACGAAACTTTGAAGAGAGTAACACCATCATCGAACTGTGTTTGTCTACACTTTTACTATTTTCATTTCTTGTAATTTTCATTTAGAATTATGTTTGTTTTCTCACTCGAAATGAGTGAGTAGCATGTGAATGATGGGGATTTGATGAATTCCTAACAATTGTGGATGTTTGAACATGTCTAATTCATATTTTTACGAGTAAAATCAGATTGATATATGTGTTTTAAGTCCATGGAAATGTGATGCGTATTAGGTGTTTGATATTAGAACGCTTGATAGAAATTGCAAGCGTAGTATTACCTAATGAAGTATCGAGAGATGAATCTAGACTAATTTGGGGATTAAAACAACTATAAGATCGAGTATATTAGCAAGGCAAGAGTAGCGAGGATACTCGAGTGAAAACCAGTAACTTAGCCTAAAGGGTTTAAAACGAACATTAGTGAAAGCACCGAGAGGATTGAAATGAATGTTAGTTGAATTGTACAATAATATTCAATATACTGAGAGGTTGATCAGATAATATCGTCACATGAGTTTTAACGTAATAGTTCAAAAGTAGAGAGTGGGAGCTAGAGTGTTATTACTTTGCTATGTTTTATAGTAATATCGATTTAAATAAAACTCTACATAAATTCCATGACATATTTGATGCATTTCCACAAGTGTTAGCGATGAAGTCTAATTCTTATCATTGCTTTTTAACTGATACTTTAAACAACAACATTTTCCGTAACTCAACATTACCTTAAAAACTTCAGAACGTATTTATGTAAACTAATAGCAAACTGCACAACTAAACTCCACTGTTCCCTTGGGTTCGACACAAGGTCGTCCTGATTTTCTTTTGACACGTGACAAAATACACTGTATATACTGCACGCGGTCAGCAACTATAATGCGATGATTCATACTTTCATAACCCCCTTTAGACCATACACGAGACTTCAATTTACAAACTCCTAACCAATCACCATCTATTCGTCTTATCTTTGGGTATTCAGTGAAATACACTTGAGAGGACTGACGTGCAAAATGTAACGATACTCAGTAACCATTTTCTTGTGTCGGTTGACGTTGACCATCTTCATCTTAGGATGCAGTCGAGTCCCTCCTTGATTTTTTGTATCAAACCACGAGCAACTGAATATTATAGGTCGCTTCACCGTTAGAGATATATTGTCCAGCTGAATAATTTCATCTAGAACTCCGTAGTAGTCCTCTACGTCGGTGCCAAATGTTTGTCCCAGTACACAAATTCTACTTTAGTCTGTGGCACTCATTGACGAATGAGTCTTTGTGTGAAAACGATAATCATTCAACATATCCAGGAAAAGTTCTAACAACTGTAGCGGGTAGAAAAGTTCTAACAACTGTAGCGGGTCCATGCACCGAAGTTTGGATATTGATGTTGACAATTGGAGTTTCTGCAGTATCGGCCTGCACAAATACAATAATTGATAAAACAATAAAGTTTTACACTAATTAATTTACATATAAAAGACTTACATATCGATAGAACCATTGGCGAAATTATGATTCCAATATACGTTGCTCGGCAGCATCTGTAATTCTGAAATTCACCCTTCACACGATGTTTGCAATGAAATATCTGTGAAAATTTGGGTAGAAGTTAATGTAAGTGATAATTTTAAAATAAATATTATCAGTGGACGCTATATTGCCGGATGGTGTAATAAGCGAAATCCTTATATTTCAAATAGAATATGATGATGTCTGATGCTTCTCTACTGAAGCGATGCTTATATTTCAAAGGGTTTATTACCGCAAATCACTCATAAAATACGAATATTTTTTATAGACACTCGTAAAATATGATATTACCAATAGTCACCCATTAAAATATTTTTTTACCAATAGCCCATATAAAAATAATCAATTCAATAAACACCCACCCATTGAAAAATAATTCATACAAAATAACAAAGAAACTCAAAAACATTCGGTGCCGTTGGGTATCAATGCCGCTGTCGCTCATATCAGAGATGGTTTTATATTTAATTCGTTTTTTTCCCTATCGTGTAACATGTGTTACGGGGCGGAGGGAAGCTGAGTTCGCTCAGCTGCCGAGTGGCTTTTGAAAATGACGATTTTATATCAAGTGAAAATGTCATATGACAGCCGACTAAACTTAGATTCGCCATGTAATCAATGACAAGGTAAAAATCAGATAAAATATAAAAGGTTTCTTATATCAGCACTTTGATTGAAAGGAGTCATATTTTGAAAGAAACTATACAAAATGAGTACATTTGGAAATTAAAACTCTTTCTTTTATGAGTAGATACAATTAGTATATAATCGTCATAGTTTAGAAATCTAAAATGAAGTACATTAACATCTTTATATAACTCAGGCCTTCAACGACACCTCCACTAATACGCGATATCGACATCCACCCGCCCCCTGACAATGGCAGCACAAGCTCTCTCAAACACCAAAGAACACTTTCTCAGACCTCACCTAATTGGAAAGAAAGAAATACTCCCTCACAAAATTGGGGAGAGAATGCCTAAATTTGAACCCTTAACCTTGTGAATAACAAGACAAGTGTTTACCACTTGATCACCGCCTATTTGACCATTTCGAAATTAAAACTCGAATAGAGACATATTACTTAAAAAAGGTTGATTATCGAAAATCACTCTTATAATATGATGTTTTGTTCAAATCAATTCTCAATTGTGTGTTAGCAAACGTTGCCAAAACCATACTTGCACTTTATGTACACATTTTTACTAACACTTATGTTAGCAACGCTTGACTTGAACTACAAGTTCAGATTCCGTGCAGCCAGCAGCGATTTGCTAGTCCTAATTTTTTTTATCCTAATCTATTAATCAAAGTCACCAAATTGTTCCTTTAAATTAAGGATTACAGTTCAAAATTTTAATCGACCCTTATCTTTAATTTTGGCTACAAATAGCAAGCACGCAACTTTAGATCTCATTCCCTGAACCTTAAAAATATTAACATTGTTCTAAATATAATGATAAAAATACTTTTAAATAATAAAATGTCGTTTAAAAAAGAACAATGCTGAGATAAGTTTCAAAAGCAAAAAACAATGATTTTCAAATACGAAAAAATTCTAAAGAGCAAAAATTTTGAAATGCATTAGCAATACTCCGTATATAAATAGACCGATAATTAAATTGAGAGAAACTGAAATGCTAAAAGTATACAATTTTTTGACAATTGTTTCTACACAAAAAGTCAATCATAAGTTTTTTTTATAAAAAATTTTGTCGATGGGTTCAATGTGTAGTTAATGTATTTTAAATTTTTAGCTCGTAAATTTTTGTATTTTGATTATTTTTTTATATTTCTATTGAATCTTTTCTACGTTTTACTATTTTTTATAAATATTTTGGCATTTTTTCAAAATGTTTTTATTTCATAGTATATTTGGATTTATATTTCTTTTCTACCTTTTGGGTTTTTAACGGATAGATGATTCTGGGCAAAGGTTACAAACATAATGATAATTTTCAACAAATATGAATCATATATGTAATTTAAAGCAAAATACCACGTTATAACGGTGGTTTTCAGCAATTGATTCTATAAAAAAAAACTCAATATTTTGCACAAAAAACTGTACAATCAAAGTTACTTCAAAGAAATTGGAGGCGTAAACCACAAGCATAAACTTCAGAACCACTTCTTGGTGCAATATGGATCATAAACATATTCAATCGATTTAAATATAGTTAAATTACATGTGATTCCCACTAAGTAACTTTTTTTTGATATAATGGTGGAGATTCTTGTTGAGCTTTCAGAATAAATAATCGAAGAAACATGTACAGTACATCATTCAAGATTTAGAATTTAGCAGAAATGTCAGGCAAGAAAAAACAAAAACAGTGGTCATGTAGCCATGACAGTTCTCAGTGGTCAGCATGATGACGATGACAATTTCATGTCCCTGAATTTAATGCTATTTGATTATGTGATTTTTGAGTTGCCAATGGCCAATCAAAAAAATAATCATTTAAGTATCTAATTATTTATTCTTGGTTGAATTATCAAAGTGCATAAACTTTTTTTTTTCTTTTCTTTTTGTACTGTACGTGATTGTAGAGTTACTCAGGTACATATGAGGCTTGAGGGGAGGACTTGAAAATACTGTCTGTATATAGGGTTGGCTCGTTCGGCCGACCCTCCATAGAAAAAAAAAACTCTTTTTTTAAAATTACGATAACTTTTATTAATTAAGCTACAAGGTTTACACTTCTCAAAACATAAATTTGTAAAAAAATACTTTTAATTAAATATATATTTAATAAGTAATCATAAGGTGACAAGTAAACCTAAAACTGTCATTTTCAGTAGAGTCGGCCAACAGTTTCATTCGTAATATTATCACAGATTTAAATCCACTTGAATGTAATCGCTGGCATTTGATTTGTCCTGTATCGAGAGGGCTGAGAATTTCTTTGAAGATGACTGTGGATCCAGTCAGCGTTTGTTTCTTGTAGAATTCATGTTCAACTTTCAACTATCTCAAGCGACATGGTATGACCTTGACCGGCCATTATTCAAAGTCCACACAAGCAAAAGCAAGTAAGCAATAAACATAATAGATAGCTAGATACATACATACCGATTTGAGTGGGTTTTGTGAACCCATATGCCTAATCCCGACCACTCTAATTTTTTTATTTATTACAACCCATATGGAAGTATAAATCGGGCACTACAATATTTGAGAATACATAATAAATATCATTACATTTCAACAATTATTCAAAGCTGCTATCTAATTTTGGCGACATCTTTCGACCACCTACTTCTACTTCAACAATCAATGTTTAACGCACCAAAGCCCTGACAAAGAATGTATTTCCAGACCATAAACCTAATCAAGTACGACATCATTCAAATATCGAAACACCACAATGAAATGAACAAAAGCAACATTATCCAAGCATTCAAACAATATCTACCTAATTGGTGAAGTCTCAAGGTGTGTAGAACCTTGAACCTAAAATTTGTATAAAGAACCCTTACCACTAGAACACTACCCTAACATTACCACTCTAATCTTTTTGGTTCAACTTTTATTAGATTCTACGCTATCTAACATTTTGAAGCCACTATTTGTACATTTAAATCTAACGTATATTGTACTTTATTTTAGTACTATATCAACATTGTTCTTTTGTTTAGCATTAGCGAGTGACAACATAAAAGATAAGCGTCAGTTGCCAATTTGGTGCAACTATGGACACCCCCCTCCCTTCTTTTTTTTTTGTTTTTTTTTTTTTTGCACTCAACCTAAAGTGGTTCAAGGAGATACAGTAAGAAAACTGATTGAAACGAAATAGCGAAAATGAAAAGAAAGAAAAAAGGGTTGTAACAGGAAAAATGAGCTCGGTAGTCAACGATGTTTCTTTGCATTTTTAGCTCAAAATATATGAATAAGCGTTGCTTTTAGACTTTAGAGCAGAAATCCGATCATTGCATTAACAATAACAAGAGCCGCGCAATCCGAAAGTTATGTAAAAGACGAGTTAACTTTGTGAAGGTGTCCCTTAATAAGGGTGTGGTTTAAGCTTTTGCCTTGCGCTTAGAAGTCAAGGGCTAAACCCCACCCGTGACATGATTTCTTCCCATAATATATATTGTCTGAATGATGTTATTGTCCAGTATAGCGTGGACTTGATAATTCTTCCCCTTACAAATGAAAGTATGTTGATTATTGGGAGTTTGAATGAGACTGATTCCAATATTGATGGAATATTTGTGCGGGTGAAGTAGATGGTATATGATGTGTGGAAGGGTGTTACGGTCCAATTTAACGTGGACCTGATGATTCTTCCCCTTGCGCGTGTTGACTGTTGAGAGTTTGAATGTGACTGATTCCAATATCGGTGGCTTATTTGTGTGAGTGAAGTCGATAATATATGATGTGTGGAAGGATGTTTGTCCAGTTTAGCGTAGATGATGTAACTTGGCTACGGGAAAGGACGGCCGAACTCAAGAACGATATGAGAAACCCTAGTTTTTTCTTGTAAATTAATCACAAAAAATGTAGTCTGCCGATTACAAAACTGTAACGAGGCTTAAATAGCCAAATTTAGGGTTTACAAAATAATTAAATAAAATAAAATGTAAAATTATGGAATTGCCCTATGGTAGTAAAACGCCAAT
This sequence comes from Echeveria elegans, assembly GCA_035048345.1. Taxonomy (NCBI): domain Eukaryota; kingdom Viridiplantae; phylum Streptophyta; class Magnoliopsida; order Saxifragales; family Crassulaceae; genus Echeveria; species Echeveria elegans. The sequence continues at coordinate 8,969 of JAWWMW010015547.1, forward strand.
TTGAGGACCGAAACGACCCCGAATCGACGTGACACCATCAGTCCTCAGCTTTCGCTTAGGAGTTCTGCTCCCAGGGCCGTTTCCCATGCACCAACCAAATTTCAGCCCGACCGGACACCGCCTCGGGTTGTTGCGGACAAATGGGCTGCGGACAAATAATTCCCTGGAAAAACCGCATCTCTCTCTGCATCAGTGGGCTAGATGATTCTTCCCCTTGAAGGTGTGCGAGTGAAGTCGATATATGATGAAGATTGATGACTAAAGTTGTCATATGATGCCATATATGCTTAATTTGAAGTTAAATGTACTTGATGGTAATGAGTATTAAATGATATATCTGATGTAACTCACTATAAAAAAATTAAAATAAAAACTTTATAAGAGTGTTCATGGAACTGATCTAAACATTAAAAATACCGAATCAGTTTTAAATAAAATGTATGGTGCACCTAAAAACATCAATTTGGCTTACGAGCAAAACCACATTGTTTTGCAGTGATTTGGTGTAGTTTCACAATACCAAATCTAAATGGAAATAAACACAAATAAATTAAAGTTTAATTATTGATGGCAGATAATAAATTGAAATCACATCGTTTAGTGTTGCAAACTTAAATTTATAAATAGCTACTAACACTAGCAAGTTGCAAGTATGATCGAACCTAAAAGAGAGCAGATCAGTATAGAATTCTACTAAAACTAAAAAGGTGTTGTTTTTTGAAAGTTGTTTAAGACAGAAATAAAAGGATTTAATCGAACTTAGAAGAAAATCGGTTCAGGAAATTACAATGCAACTAGTAATTATTGACCAAACATATATAAAATAAGTGCATTAAATTAGTTGTTCCCGCTAGAGATACAACCTATGTACACCTGCTAAAATTATATGTACATGCTATAACCAGACAATCCTGCTAGGGTAATGTCTAATTAATAGTTATTTCTTATATAAATCCCTAAGTTATCAAGCAGATGTAACAATTACAAAATTAAAGTATCACAATAATTCCACCGATATGCTTTGTTATTATGACAAATTTATCATGTATCATGCAATTGATATTAATAAAGTTTTGCCCCTAAGTTATGCTAAAATTGATAGTCAAAATATGAAATTCATATGAGAATAATATAAATTCATATATCTCATGCTAAACGTTGCAAAACACTGCGAGTGCAAGATAATAAAATTAAATAAAATACTGGGTTGAAGGGAACAATGATGATGAAATAAAATATGTCGGCGCGAAGAACGATTGTCAAAGTCTTCACAACTCTAGTCGGGGTCTCTCACTCTCCTCCGACTCCTACGACTCTCCCGAACAAAAAATAAATTCTCAGCAACCTCACCAAGCAGCAAAGGCCAAATGTGCCATTTCGATGAATATTCCATAAGATGGTCTTTTTAATTCATTTTCTTCCTAAGCGCTCATGATCATTCCTCTTCTTGTGTCGCTTCTGAATGATTAAATGATTCTTAAAATACTCCAAATATGCAATAACACTTCGTATGAGCCTTACTACACATGCGACACGGATAACTATCAAAACGTAACATTTTCCATGAAAAAAGTATTAAACAATGGGAATAAATGACGATGGATCGTACACATACGCTCTATCAAACCACCACACACTTATCCTTATTCGTCCCGAACCAGAACAAGACTAAGCCTCACAATCACTTGTTTTATTTATATCACGCCAATGATCAAATATTGAGAGTTAAATTAAGACATTTACTTTATTCAATTCATCAATGTATTCTCATACTCAGTCCGCAACAACGTTCAACAAGAAAACAAATAATATGTGTTACCTTCTAAGCCGAGATTGATTTTAGTTATATGTCTAAGAAGATAGTTCTTTTTAGATAGAACTGTACATTCACTTCCGCGTTGAAATTGCTTTATCTGACACTCAATTTATACAAGCTATGGGGAACTCAATCCTCTGAAATTTTTAATTTATGACTTTCTGTATGACAACATAACTTGTCTTATTTTCCATTGAACCATTCCAGTTATAGCCTTCAGATAACAACTATGGAACACATCCCGTTCTCTCTCATCCTCATCCTTTCAGCACGAGTCACTCTAGACGTTACATACACTCACCCTTTTCCGGTTACTTGGACTAGAGATAGGACAATCTTTTTTCCGGTCCCACCGGTTGCTTAACATTGCAATGATAGAGTAATCAAACCTCAGAAAATTTTATTTCCCATAACTCAAAGTGTCAAACTCCATAAATTTAAACGCATGATGCACGTATTCACCTGAACCTTCAAACAACTGTCAAGTCTCTCCCTAGAACAATATCTTTTCACTCTTCATTTTGTGATATCTCAACTTAAAAGAAACACATAACATCGGATTACGCATATCACATTGTTCAGCGCATCATATAAAGCACACACATCAGAATTTCATAGAACGGAACATCTTTCATCACATAACATTGTTCATAACATCGTTCAGTCTCATCACTCGTACAACAAAAACAAAAAAGTGCTTATGCAAAATAGTTTAAAAAAATTTGCTGACTCAACATACTGAGTCTTACACCTCACACTTTTGAACGTAACCGTGTCCTCACGGTACAATTCAAAAGATGAGATGAGAACTCGTGCAAGACTCGAGTAAAGTTAAAAAAATACCGATTGATGTGGTGCGAGACGAGTACTCCCCTGCAAGTTTGATCCTTCCACATCATTCCCATCACTATTACGTCCTCCTAGAACCATACTTTGCTCCCTTTCGGTTCCTTTTTGGTCCCTTGAAAATTTTGGTGCAGTGATGGACGCGGACGGTTAAGGATGTATGGACGTTGAGGGTTAACGATTGTCGGAATCTTCGAAATCATAGTCGGGGTTTCTCGCTCTCCTCAGACTCCTCCCGGCTCCTTCGGCTCTCCCGTCTTTTCCTGACAAATAATGAATTCTCAGCAAGGTCACTAAGCAGAAAATGTCAAATCTGCCGTTTCGGTGAAGATTCCATAAGATGGTTTTTTAATTCATTACTGTATCTTCTTAGGCGCTCATGATCATTCATCTTCTTGTGTCCCTCCTGAATCATTAAGCAATTCTTAAAATACTCCAAATATGCAATAACACTCCGTATGAGCCTTAATACACGTGCAACATGAAAAACTATCAAAACGTAACATTTTGCATGAAAAATGCATTAAACAATGTGAATATACGATTTCATGAATGGTATAAATAGGCTCCGTCACAACTCCTACACATATTTGATCCTATCTTCAGAAAGGTTAATGGAAATGTGTTAGAAATGTGAGGAAAATATGGTGGAACAAGACTCAAACCAGGTCATGATGAACTTCGACGGGTAACTCAATTAGCGTGGCAGCATCAAGTTGGCACACAAGGATTTTGAGTCATGAAAACGAAAAAAAAGTATAAGTATTTCATATACATTGCAAGATATGAAACCTCTTTTATTTTTATAGCTACAGATTTTAATCTCAATACCCCCATAGATTGACACAAAACAAGATACATTGTGCAATGAGAACAATCAACATATAACACAAGCATTGGGATTTTCCTCCATGCTTTGCACATAATAATACTTGGTCATTTGGGGATTATAAGCTCTGTATGCTTTCACCATCTCCAAAACTGGATCCATTTTCTTGTCCTCTACTTTCTTCGCTCCTTCGCCCCCGCTGCCGTTCACCGCTTCCACATTCGCCTTAGCGGCATCGTCGCCTTCCTTCTTACCTTCCTCTTTCTTGGGTTCTTCAGCCTTTTTCTCAGCATCCCCACCTCCTTCCTTTTTAGGCTCATTTCCGGCGGCTGTTGGCTTATCGTCACCCCCAGCTGCTTCTTCTTTTTTAGCTTCGTCTTTCTTGTGTTCATCTTTTTCTGGGTCCTTCGCTGGACCGACTGTGACTAGCTCCGTTGTCCAGTACTTGCGGAGCCTGCTTACTACCTTTATTGGGTCAACCGTGCCTATGATGGTTAGCTTTCGTTCCTTCATGTCTATTGATATGGAGTCGATCCCTTTATAAATAACAAAAACGTATTTAAGTAAAAATGTTGAAAAATACATAAATTCAGATCTTGATACTAAAAATGAATAAAAGTATAAACAATTTGATCTGAGATAGACTCAATCGTGCAGCAAAGCAACCTTGAACAGAATATAATTTACTACAAATAGATGCTATGAGATGATTGATGTATACCTGATAAACCAGCGACGGTCTTAATGGCCTTCCTCTTGCTTCCTTCATCTAACATGTCTATTTTCAGCACCAGCTTCTGCCAAAAATCAATACACGATTCAATTTCCAGAACACTGGAACTGAGAAAACAGAGCAGCTCTGCGATCTATCCAATCAAAAAAAAAGATGACTGACAACACCAACACAACCCCATGAGTCTAGCAACAAACTTACCTTCATTTCTGCAAGAGACAGTTGTGAGCTAGCTTAATTCAGAGGTGTATATTGGGGGAGGGAGAGATGATCAAGAAACTTAATAATAGTATGGTGAGTGGGGATGAGATTGAAAGTGAAAAAGTGGAGATGTTGAGAGACAATGAGGTCACGGTGAGTGGATGTGGCTGGAGACTAGTTGTAGTAAAAGAGAGAGAGAGAGAGAGAGCAGATATATGTGGCAGAAGAGAAAAGAAGAGATCGATGGATGTTTGGATTCTGAGGTTGGCGAGAGGTAAGTAAGGATAGGATTTGTGATTTCCTTTGCCTCATTTATTCAGACCATGTGTAAAACATGGACTGTCACTTTCGCTGTTTTCCTACATACTCTAACCGTCTTCTTGCATTTTACTTTACCACTAACAATCACTGTTCAACATAATTGTCACTTGACCATGTTTTCTTGGCTTCCGGGCACTGGAGCTGAATATGCATGCTCGTTCGAAAATAAGTAGCAACAATACATATTCACATACAAATCATATGTCTTCATTGATACATTTGCATATACGAATGCAAATAGTGGTGCACAAGTCCATCAAATTAGAATGCTGCTTTCGAATAAGTCTCGGAAACTTATGTTATAGAAGTGGTGGTGCACATGAACAAATTTCTGAAACTTAGTTTACATAGGTATGTGTTTATCCTCAATTATACATATCATGTTATTGGATAGAGTTAATATCTAGATCAAATATCTGTATAATTAATTAATTTACTTTAGTTTCCATACGGTTCAGTTATTTTTATTGGATTCAAATGAAGAAGACGAGCGCCCGTAAACCCTCAGGCCTCGCGCATCAAGTTGAGTCACCAGCATAGCTAGCCCAAACAGATCCTTTGATGATGCACTGTCGGCTCTCGCTTGCTAGGGTTTGAATATGTTGGATTTGAATTTCTGAAGTACCTGGGTAGGTGCGGCCTTACTAGACGTGGTGGGCCTGCATTGTTTAGCACATTTTAATGGATGTTCTGTGGGTCCCTAGATACGAGACCTTAGTAGCCGTCCTATAAACATCATCTCAATTTCCATCCTGTTAAATTATGTTCATCCGCGATATTCTGTTGGTAAAGATTTTTTCATGAAAAAATATTAAGATCCATATTCACTAATTTACATGATTTTTTCTACATTATTGGAGGTGCTTTATTTCTTCCGGCGAGGAAGTCTTGCATTCTTCATGTTTCTCGGAGCGTAAAAGTTTGTGATTCTTATCATCTTTCGGAGCTTGAAAGATGTGTTTGATGTGGTAGGATTTTCACTTTTCGTTCATAAAATGGTGGTTAGCGTGCAGGACTCTTGTGTCAAGAAATTATTATTGTTCATGAAATGTTTCGAAATGTATTGAAGATGAGTAGACAAATCTATAGGAGACTAGCTGCACTCCCGTCGTCCCGACGAGAATTTTTCGGTGTCTTCGTTCGATTTAATTAAGCTTTACAACGTTTTTCGCTCTATTTATAATTTATAATTTTTTAATTCTTAATTTTTAATTTTTTTTGCAATCTACCTGATCAAATACGGTTAAATACAGTGAAATACATGCAAATACAATCAAATATAGATGAATATTGATGAATGACATGTAGTGTAAATAAGGAGGGTGGGGAGGGGCATTTTTGTCTTATTGCAATGATATTTAGTGAGAAAAATGATGGAATTAGTAATGAAAAGTGGATGGTTGGTGTTTGTGTATTGATGATGGAAGGTTATTATTAGTATAGATATTACGCTTGATTAAAATATACAATATAACAGATGATATGATGTTATACTACTATACAAACTATACTCAAATGTGTAACTCATTATCAAAAAAAATTTATCTCCAAACGCTCGTAAATATGCCCAACTAAAAAATGATAACCACCTAACATTGCTGTTTCTCTCTCTCTTCAAACTAAAGGGTTCGTTGCGATAGACCACTCTTTGGTTATCTATATTTGTTGAAACCACTCTTACTTCTTTTTTTTCTATATATGCATCTAATCAGCCCGATGTTTTATTTTATTGACACTTAAACATAAATCGATATTCAATAAAAATAAACGGCCATATCTTTTAACCATTTAATCGACATGTGTCTCTATTTGACCAAAATCAAGGACAAGTTTAACAAATGCCAAAATATATCTATCGAAAGATCGATAGGTAAAAATGATAGACCAAACGTAATGAGTTTTATTTTCCTTACATTCATATATCAATCAAATACAGTACTTAAATAGATCGGTTTCAGTACTCATAATTTCAGTTTACAATTTCAATATCAAAAATGATGATTCATTCTTATAACTCGAGATTACAATTACAAATGAAATTAAAACGAACATTTACCCATTGCGCTGCAAAAAATAAATTATGTTTGATGATTACAATTGTTTGATTGATGTTGGAATCATTAATTTTGAAGATTTTAAAATAAATTTAATGTAGACTTCCAAACAAGTTTGAAAATCATTCATTCCGTCTCATTTTCCCGAATCTCCCTTTTGACAATTCTATCAATGCCTGTGCAGCGAGCCACATATCCATGTCAGTCTCCTCTGTCAGAGTTTCTGGTGATTCTTTCCTATGGAATGTCGGTGGTGGATACAGTGCATGGTTAGGTTGTTCTCCATGTTTCCTCTTCTTATGGAGATACAATGATGGTTTTGAAGCATAAATTCGATCGCAAAGGGGACATGGAACTGGTGACGATGGTGGCGGCGGTGGCATATGCACCCTTCTATGCCAGTACATACCACCGTATGTTGGAAAAGTTAGATGGCATAGTGTACAAGGAACTTGGATTGGTGGTGCAGGAGGGGCAACACCACCGGCGTTAGGTGACTGATCAGTTTGCACGAGGGGCACTTCAATGCTAATTGTAGCGATAGAGAAGATGAGGAACATGATTAATAGGTTTGAGTTGTTGACCAGAGACATCATTTAGGTTTGACTAGTTGCTCTCTCTCTCTCTCTCCGCCAAACATAGTAAAGTTTTATTTATAAGATGGAAACGGTTTAGGTTGTACTTATTCAGTGCATCATCATAGCGTGAGTTAGATTAATTATAGCATAGATTAGATGCATTGTTTTAATTTTCCAAGACATAAAATTTTAATTTTGATAAAAAATATGATTCACGCTCTCTTTTTTTTTTCTCTTTTTTTTTGATAGTGGTTCCTAACATTGGGAACAGAGTTACAACACGGGATTTAAGTCCGGGATCTTTTTTTTGAATATTAAAAATTTGAATTATTCGCATAAAAAATGTGATGCATCAGACTGAATGAATAAAGATATATTATGTATGGTCACCTCTGAAATTTGACTAAACATAGAAAATATGGGTTTTTCCGATAGACACCCGTAAAATATGATATTATCAATAGCCACCCATTAACATATTTTTTTACCAATAGCCACCCATATAAAAATAAACAGTTCAATAAACACCCACCCATCAGAAATTAATTCATAAAAAAAACAAAAAAACTCAAAAATATTCAAAACTTCATAAAACAAATATAAAAAAGTAACCCATTTAGTTTCATATTTAACAAAAAAAAATATGCCTTAAGAATATTTTTGTATAAATTTAATTCGATATTTCAAAATTTTACTAAATTTTAGCATAAAACTTTAACAAAAATATAAAAAACTGTTTAATAGTTTTCAATTACTGTTTTGAACGTCTCTGAATTTTAACAAAATTTTACAATTTTATTTTTTATTTTTTATGAATTAATTTCTGATGGATGGGTGTTTATTGAACTGCTTATTTTTATATGGGTGGCTATTGGTAAAAAATTATTTTAATGGATGACTATTGGTAATATCACATTTTACTGGTGGCTATCGGAAAAACCCGTATTTTACGGGTGGTTTCCGTTAATTAACCCTTTATATTTTTACAACTTCGCCCTCGAAAGTATTTGACTAGGACACAAATGAAAATGAAATAAAAAGGTGTTAAAAGTTTGCTCCACTTAAACCTTGTTCGTATACCTAGTTTGAACAATTTTAAGCATGCTTGTGGATGCTCTATTTGAATTGATTGATAGTGAATGGCTGAATGACGACCCTTGTATGCATGTACGTGAGAATTTGAATGAATTGCAAGATGTCGAATTATATTACGAAAGACTCCTCTTCTCTTACGTGCTACGGTCCGTTGCCTATCGCTCGAGTACGAGTCAAATATTCTAACTCTGTGGAATAGCCCTAGCTAGCATAAGCAAAGAACTCGGTAACTTTCTTGCGTGTAGCTAGCTTGTGTCTGATGATTTGTGTTGATGTCATTGTTGAGCAACTTCTAGTTTCGAAAATCTTATTCATGACTACATGCATATAGCTCGGAAGTGAATTGATTTGAATGTTTGTGTGAAATGATTGATGACAACAATTCTATAAAATGTGAAGTTTTGTCATCATATTGTTCTTCTTCATATGGTCGGAATCTTCCTTGACGTCTCCCAAAACTAGGTGGATATCAAGGTTTAGTCTGGTTGTGAGGGGCATATTGTCAAGTTCTCCACTTGACCGTGTTTTGCCAAGCAACTTGAGTCCT